>LTAE01000296.1:71367-85291 GCA_001647135.1 Pontederia paniculata | reverse complement strand
CTCTCTCTCTCTCTCTCTCTCTCTCTCTCTCTCTCTCTCTCTCTCTCACTCACTTTCTCTCTCCCTCTCTCCCCACCACCCTCATATCACAGCACACTTGACATCAAGATTGGACTGCTGTTCTCATCTCTCCATCCTCTACCTCCCTCCTCCTCCCCTCCTCTCAGCTCCCTCCTCTACAGTGCATCTTTTAACTTATGTTGCTGGTAGTGGTGGTGGGGTGGCGTTATAAAGGCCACCATCCATTTGCTTTGGTGCAATCAATATCCACTCAAGGGGGTGACTGCACTATAAAGCAGCAGTGTCTCCTCTGAAGGATTCCAAACTGGTGCAAGTCTGGTAATGGGGGCACTGGAGTGGATGGCTTGAGTGGAGAGTTGGTACTGGTTGTAGTAATAATAGCGGCACTGCAACTGTAGCTTGCTTGCTGGAGAGATGGCTGATGGGTACGGGTGCAATGAGGAGTTTGAGGAGGAGGACGTGTGGGCTGCTGTGCAGGGCGGCAGCCCGCAGTCCAGGAGAGCAAAGGACGCGTCCTCCTACGCTGCCACCTCCGGCAGCTTCTCGAGGTGTCCCCCGACTGGTTCGAGAACGATACCGAGGTCCAATGCCGGCGCAGAACCCGGCGGCAGATTACTGACCGGGCAGACTGCACCCGTCAGCATTCCCAGCTGGTCGAGGGTCGAGAAGAACAAGGGCCCCCGCCAGGGACGAAGCTACGGAGGATACAGCGCCGGAGAAGAAGGCTATGATCATGGCGGCCACCAGGAGGAGGAGGAGGACGACGACGAGGATAGAGCGCCCCCGCACGAGTACCTGGCGAAGAAGATGGCGAGGAGCCAGATCTCGTCCTTCTCGGTCTGCGAGGGCGTCGGGAGGACCCTCAAGGGGAGAGACCTCAGGAAGGTCAGGAACGCTGTACTCACCAAGACCGGCTTCTTGGAGTGAGCTGTGGAGAGTGGACATGGAGGTTTTAGATAGATTTAGATATGTAGAATGTTTGAGGTAGTGCTGCTGCTGCTGTTGGACTTCTCTTAGGACTAGAACTTTTGTCAGTGCTGCTTTTTGGGCTCATTTTGTTTCCTTCCCTTGTTTTTGCCCTGGCAGCTCTGAGATTTTGTCTGTTGGATCTGTTTTTACCTGAGTCTTTTTGCAGAGAGAGAGAGAGAAAGGGGGAGAGAGAGAGAAAGAATGATATGATGCTTTTTTTCTTCTCTTGCACTGTTAGGAAAAATGACTTGGAGTGTGTAGCAACACCATCTGCACCTCTCTCTCTCTCTGCTCCTGTACAAGGAAATGAAGACCCATTTTTTTGTGCTGTTTCTATTTACCATGTGAATCTTTGAACAATGCCATTAGAAATTCTTTCAGGTGCAGACTTATGCAGAGATTTTGTTCATGAAAATTATATCTTAGTTAGATACCAGACAGACAGTGGACACTGTTGTGAGGTCAAAGGTTATAGTCTGTGACTGCATCTGAGCTGTGTACCAGTTGGTGTACTAATCATGGAGCATGGCAGCTGCATAGAGGAGTTGAGGAGGTCCCAGTGGGCGTGCTAATCAATATGTCATTCCATGTTCAAGGTTTCCACAAGTTGGCCACAAAGAGAATTGATAACAACAAGATTTAGGTTCAGCAAATCATGCAAAGTGGACATTCTCAGAATCCTAGAAATTTATATTAGGCAGGAAAATGAAAGGGGGTTTTAAAATTGAGAAAAGAGTGGCTTAATGCTTCACACAACCTTCATCTTATGTGACCTTTTGAGGCTATTATATTCTAAGCTCAGATAAGATAATGCATGCACCAAATGCTGCATGAGTAGGATCATTAAACAAATCGATCCTGAGTTGTTTATCCAAATTCAGGTGGCAGTAGTACATGACTGTATTCAAGGTAGTACGATTTTTTTTTCTTTTTTGCAAAAGATTTTGTCAAAAGTATGTTGGATACTGTCTTGAGGTCTGTGGATAAGAAAAAAAAAAGATGTCTTGAATCAGCAAACACCATGCTGAATTCCAATGTCTCAAAATCTAATCTTAAAAGCATCAGTTTAAATTACTCATTACAATGTCCAGAAAATAAATCTTCCTTGCAGAGTTGGTGAAGCTTGAATCCAAGAGATTGTTGACTCATCCTGCACACAGCTGAAAGGCTGAAAGTAACATGAATTGTATAAAATGTTTCCCCTTAATAAATTCTTTTATCTACCAGAGCTGAGTGCCCCTCCACCTATCAGAAAGCTGGCTTTTCTGTGCAGATCACAGTGCCCAATAATTTTCCTTTCTGAAATTGTTTCATTATGCCTCCGACTTCTGTGTCGATTGCTCTGTCTGGCACTGAGACTTCTGATCTGAAGTCTTTACTTCTGCATTTAAACCAGTGGCACTGGAAGTGGCCAGCATTCTGGCAATGGCGCCCCAGTTGGGTTCAATAACAGCTCGGAAATTTATTCTGGAAGGTGGCAATCTGGTGAACAGTGCTTCCTTTATGTTTCCCAGTGTCCCCTTGTTGTAAGGATTTGGGTTCTTAGCATAACTTTGTTTGTACTTCTCGTGAGCTGTCTGTAAAGAAGAGAAATAAATGGACAATTATGGATAAAAGAGTGCCAAGGCAACATGAACTTTTCAGCATAAGTTTCAAAGATGCTTCTTTGCAGTGTCTGTCAACTGCAGTGCTCAATGATGACAAAATTAATCTCTAACATGCAAAAAGAAAAAAATTCAAACTTTATTAATTCTGAAGTCACTAGAGCATGACCTGATTGAGTGTGATAAGGTAGGCATGAAAGATGACAAGCCCTCCAAGAAACCAGATTGCAATGGAGCTAAATGTTGCTAACAGAAATGTTTCAGGTGCATCTCCCAGCAGTTTCAGTGTTCCCAATCTGTTCTGTGACAATTCACTTCTGATTCTCCACAGTGTGAATGTAAACAAGTAGATGAAGAACACCAAAGCCGAGAAGATGAACATCAGATAGTATCGATAGTTCCTCTGCAGCATTCAAAATCAAAAGTGAAACAGATGAAACATAAAGTGCAGGAAGAAGATTGCAAATGTGTTACCAATCCAATGCATTGGCTGATCCATGGGCAGTGGTGGTCAAACTTCTCCACACAGTTGTCACAGACCATGCAGTGATGGCTTCTTGGAGGGCGATGTATCTTGCAAATTCTGCAGTTCTTAATTCTCATCATCACACCATCCACACTTATCCTCTTGCTTCTTGTCCTCATGCTTGTACTCGCCTCCACTTGTGATCTTTCATTCCTAGCAATTATTCCTGGGTCCTTTGTACTGGCCAGAATCAAGCTGGTGATGACCTGAGAATAGCAGAGCATATAACGGTCGGAAATGCAATCGAGTAGTTTCAGAAATCAGTTTAGATTCTGTACTGACAATTGTTGATAGAATTGTTGACACAGTGGCCAAAAGTGTTGATCTTTCTTGTGCAGTACTACTTATATAGGCACAGAATGTCCAGTCTGAAAGAAGAATTGACATTGTTGTCAAGAGAAGGCCCCGGGGATCGGGACCGCAGATCATGCGACCTCTGAAGAAGAAAACCTGCATCAAGCCATCAAAATTACAGGAGCACTTTGCAAATGGAAGAGAATTTTGTATTCCGATTCGCGATACGAATCTTGTTGCCTGGCAACATGTTCTGATTATCTTTCTGTCAAGTATCTGGTTGTCGATTAACCGACAAATTCATTTCATTAATCATGTTGGGCTCAAACAGACTGAATTGTGAGGCAATGCAGAAAGAAGCCAAATCTACTACTTACATTTTTGCCTGGCCAAACCTGGTAAACTCTGGTGTGAGGGCCTTGCAAAGGAAAATCAGAGAAAAGACCACAACAATAACGGATCGAATGGATATTCTGCCACAAAGTCGATAATTCGTGCCGACCGTGATTCACTGCGTCTGATACTAATTCATTCACTGGATGACAACATCCTGTGCTATCAACCACAACTGAAAGCTCTTCTTCTGCTTGGCATGTAGCATGTTGATGCATTGATGGAGACACAGATATTTCATGGTCGCAAGGCGAACTCGATTCATTGCTTTTTGCAATTTCTCCGGTCCTCATTTCCGTTGAATGCATGATTGGATAGTTTCATCACAAGAACATTGCCAAATTATATCTGTTCCCTTTTTGTCAGGAGTAAAACTTTAGTTTGAACATTTTGTTCTGAAACTATAACTGCCTCTTAGAATACAATAGGAAATTAGGAACTGCAAATTTTAGTGGTTGTAAGTAGTTACTTCTTTTAAATCTATCTACATTTTACATTTGTTGCATGGCTTAAACTGGCAATACAGTTCACAATAAAACAGAACTGAAACATGATCAAACAAGAGTTCATATCAAAAACCAGATGGAATATTAAGAAAAAAAAATATAAATTTTCTTTTGTTTATTAACGGCGAGATCTCTTAAGAATTCGACCAATGGATGAACTTTAGTTTGTAGTTAATCCAAGAAATCAAGTAATAATATTTGTGACTCTTTGTGTACTTTTGCAAGAACACATAATAATTCAAGTAAAAGAAGAAAGCAGTTGCAGCACAAATATTTTTGAACTTTTACTAGCATAATTTATTGATCATATGTTCTAAGAAAAAAATCGAAAAATAAAAAAAAAACTTAAAGTAGAAACTCGACATAAGTAGCTAGGTTTCTTTTTTAATTAAAAAAATCTATATGATTTTACATAAAAAAAATCACTCCAGGAATTGGACACCTAAATAATTAAATTTATAGAATATATATTATTATAGAAAAAAAATGAGCGTGCTTCCTACTTAACTAGGAGCACTATGTTACCTATCTTCTCAACCATAAGATATTAAATCGACGATGAATATTAGATTTTCTTTTTTCTAAATGTTTTTATATAATATCCCACGACTGAGAAAGTAGATAATATCGAGCACCTTCATTGAACTCATTATTATATTTTTGAATAATTTTAATACTTGTCAAATTACCTGATTATTATTAAAAATTGTAAACACATATTAACAAAAATAGTATGAGCCAGTGAAACTAAAACATATAGCAATAGTAAATATTCTCATTAGCATATAAGAATAATATAAAATATCGGGCTCCAAAAAAATTGATGCTTTTATAATATTAAAAAACGTAAAAAGTAAAAAATAAAAAAATGATTTTTCATTCTTAAAAAATTACCAGTACCACTTTCATTTACTTTACCTTCTGTAGTTTTATTTTTTTTTTCAAAAAACTCTTGCTTTAGCTCAGCATGAAATTGCTAATGGAATGCGTTACAATGGTGGTCTGATCAAACCCAATACCAAATGCTGCTGCATCATTAAGAAATGAGGTTTTAGTGACTTCATGATTATGTTGCTGAAATTCAAATACAGAGAAGTGATATATTATATACAAGCACTTTTTTTTTAAGAAGAGAAGATTAACCATTTATAAAGATGAGTCTGAATGGAAAATATTGAGAAGTCCAAGTGAAGTCTCAGCCAATTTTAGCTGACCAATCGATTTCTCTATTTTAGTTCTAGGAATTTGAAACGATAATATTATGTACAAGCACTTGAATTAATAAATAAAAAGCTCCATAAACTCATTAGGCACTTTAGAAAGATTTCGGCATGGATTGGTTAGATGCAAACAATTGGGCTTTCAACGAGTGTGGTGTGAAGCATACTCCAAAATAACTTACTCTTGTGATGAAGAGGAAATCAAAGTGTTTATGGAGTATTGTAAAATAGAGATATTTAATAATTATTGTTTTTTTAAGAATTATATGATCTTAGACATATATTTCGTGAAATTAATAAGACAATAATTTTTTTTACGAGTAACCGATCAATTTTGGAAGGGGTGTCCCCCATCGGGCTTTCCGAAAACTTTTGTATATCAATGTTTCTAGTCATTTTACTAATAGATGATGCTACTTTTTTAGAAAAAAAAAATAAACTCTACATATCCGATGTAAGTGCTTCTTTATATATATGGCATAAATAGCATTGGTATTTATTTAGGAGACATTTCCCTTCATATAATTATCTTTATAAATTATTGATAATTTGAATTTAAAATTATCTAAATTCACTAGATTATCATATTTATTTATTCGAATTTGTAGGTAATTTAAATATGGACTCGATTACAAGTAATTATCTAGCCATGCAAATTGCATATGAAGTGATAATTTTAAAAGGATGTTCATTCACATTACCACTTAAGTGATAATTTTAATTATATTTAATTTTTATATGCGTGCTTCTAAATCTTTCATAAATAAAATATAATAATAATAAATAAATTATCATATAATAATAGTAATAGTAATAATAATAGTAAATTAATGGCCATAAGAAATATTATTTAAATAATATTATATTACTATTATCATATTATGAATAAAAATATAACACTAATTATTAATTATAAGTATTATTAATTAAACCAATATTTCTTATTAAAAATAATAATTAATTTTAAATATTTTTTATTTTGAATAGTATTAATTACCTAAATACATTAATTTGTGAGTTTATCATTTAAATTGATAAATTTCAATTCAACAATACAAAATATTTAACTTAATAATATTTATAGAGCATATTTTGATAAAATAATGTATATTATTTAGTAATTATTTATATGTGTAAACATGATAATTTGAATTGTCACTTGAATTACTTATATATAGAGTAATGCCTTCTTAAATTTTAATATTTATCTAAATCAGAATTAGAAGTGTTACAAATTGGTTAGTTTTTAATAAGTACACAATAAGTATTAGATGACATTGTCCATATGAAGCGTGCACTTTCAAAACTCAATGTGTTGATGATTGGCATTGAAGTTTCAGATCTGTTTGGCACTTGGAAATTTTTCTTATAGACTTTTAAAACACAAGTTTGCAATTTTTGAAAAGTGCATGATCATGGATTAATAAATCAATGAAATAAAATTTTCTAGAGTGTTTGTAATTTGGATACTTCTGTAACAATTTTTCCAACGCTCACTTAAATTATAAAAAAAACAATACAAAATGTATAGAATAAAATTGTGCAATAGATTTTAATTATGTTGTAACATGTTAAAAATATTATAATATAATTGTTAATGTTTATAATATAATAGAATATAGTTTAATGTTAAAAATTATAGTATTCACATAACATATTTTAAAATGAAAGTATAAACTAATATATTGTATCTAAATTTTGCAACTGCTATTATATATAATATAATATTATTTATTAATTTTCATATCTTTTTATAAAATTTAAGGTCTTTTTTTAACTTTTATCATAGAAAAAATGTTTATATTCCACTAGCTCTAGAACAGATCAGGCTATGCTTTTTTTTCTAAGCCCAATGTGGTTTCCTATAGTTAGCTTGAACTTTGTTAGAACGAAGATGGTGCATTAAGACCATAATATTAAATATTTGCTCTAAGGTATGACTAGAATTTTGTTTTTATTGAGATATTTGTCTTCTTACTTGTAATTGTTATATGGTTAACAACAATACTCTTTCATGATTTTTTTTAATTTGCAATGTAGTATTTTCTCTATATATTCTCTCACTTAGAAATGACTTATGAAAGTTCATTGTTCTAATCTCAAATGCTTGGAGGTGGAAACTTATTTATAGGCCTTGAACATCGCTTCATATAATAAAAAACAAGCATTTAATTCTTTTTCATGCAAAGAACACATTGGACATAAATGAGATAAAGATAGTTATGCACATAGTTAATGTGAATATAATTCGTTATTATAGAACAACGACACTCTTTCATTATCCATCGAAATCTTTGTGATTTTTTTAACTTAATAATATTAAGAAAAAAGAAAAAAAATTATAGCGCACTTGTTGAATAATGATGCGACACTAAAAATGTGCTAATTTGGAGTTGCCTAATTAAAACTTCTTTTTTTTTCCAATTAATCTTACCCATTAGAACATCAAATCATTATTTTGACATATATACTTGGAGGAGAAGTCTATTCTATAGATTTGAAAAGTCGATTCACATTATCAATATGAAGATGCATTTAATTCCTTTCCATCCAAACATCAGAATTTTATTAAGATGCACCCGTTCTAATGTAAACCACAATCTACTTCCTTCAGCGTTTGGAAGTATCAATTAATACTTTACTGATTCCTCGTTGAGAGAACCAAAATAGGATTAATGATTGATAAATTGATGCATCACATTATAATTAAATGGGATCAGAAACGAAGAGGCTGTGCCTTTTTATATATAACATCAACTGACTGAACGCACAGATTACACCAACCATCGAGTAGTTCATCAACAATTCAACTCAAGGATCATGGCGTTCGGACGCTCCTCCTCTTTGCCCTCCCTCCTCCTCCTCGGCCTTCTTCTTCTTCTCTCTTCAGTGCTTAATGGTATCATGGCCTCTCTCTCTCTCTCTCTCTCTCTCTCTCTCTCTCTCTCTCTGCAGTGTGTGTGCATGCATGGGTAGCTGTTAATAATGGTGTCTGATACAGGTCCTGCAGGAGGTTGCATGATGATGGCGGCGGCGGAGGACGACTACTACTGCCATTACCTCGACGGTGCCTGCACCAGCAAAGAAGACTGCACAAGACAGTGTGCGGCGCAAGACTACGACGGCGGCGCGATCTGTGTGCCAAATCCATTCGGCCGCTGGAAGCGTTGTTGCTGCATCATATATTAGTGACAATATATAGTTAATTAAATGTTTGAGTAGTTCTTGTTGCATGATGCAGGTCGATGTCCAATTTATATATATGAGTTAGATTTCTCTGTTGTTTTCGTTTCCAATGAGGAGATCAAAGTTTGATTAGTATATTATTGAGTTAATTAAGGTCTCCATCTCCTCCTATACAGATCAGAATTTTCTTTTCTTTTTGTTTGTTTTCAGGACATCGGCCATATATAAGTTTGGTTTATCTTGAAGGAAATAATGGTGCTACGCATTTAAGTATAACTAATGTTAAACGTATGATGAACATAAAATATTCTTTTTTTAAAGATTTTTTGATTCATAAATATTTAAGTAGATAATACTTTCACTAAATCATATACAAATATTATATATATATATTATTTTCGTAAAGAGATAAATTAAAATTTTATAAATAGGTGAAAAAATTAGATTTAACTCAATTAGCACTGTATATATAAATTGAGACTTGATTATATAGGGTTAGAGTCATTAATTTGACCATACTCAATTTTCCAATATTTTGAGAATATTTATAGGAATATTGAGAAAATGAGAACTTTTATTTTTGTGACCAAAATTTATAATTGAATTATTAAACGATTAATTAACATGTTTTCTTTTATGAATATATTAATCAAACACCCTTGTTGACTATCCTTTACTCCGACTAGGATTTCTCAAACAATGTGATATCTCACACCGAGTTCACCACGATCCAAATGTAAACACGTAAACAAACAACACTAAATTAAGTCGAGAAGGAAAAAAAAAATCAGTTATTATCGATTGAGTACGATCAAGTTTAATATGACTATAATTAATGGAGAGACAGATGTATCATAATGATATGAAAAGATGGAATTATTATCAGTTTTATGAGATTGCAAGCGTAACGGAGATAATTAATGCGAGATCGATATCATAATTATGGATTTTCGGCAATTAACTAGATTAAATGTCAACTTATAAATATTTGCTAATTAAGAAGGGAATACTTGGACTACACATGTTGTACATATGAAATAATTTGTTTTCAAATAATTTAATTATTAAATTTGATAACTTAATCATCTATCTCAAAACTTTAAGCTTATCAAATACTTTGTAGCTCATTTTATATCCAAAGTCCTAAATTAAGTTTCTTTTCTTTGTCCACGTGATTAGTTTTTTTTTTCTTTATCCACATGTTGTACGTATTAAATTTGGTAGTTTTTTTTTCTTGCTCATTTTATATCAAATAATTTGGTGCTTGTGTCTGGGGCTAAACATGGACCGGTTTTCCAATATAGTCTGGGTCAAAATATGATCTTATTATTAAAATTCCGTCTAAATCGAGTCAAGATTAGATTTAAATATTTAATCGTCTAAGCCTTACTGACCTGAATTTTGCCCGACTAGAAACGGTATATAAATTATTTATATATAATAAGTATTTATGTTATTCAAAACAAATGATTTTATTATATTTGATATGTCAATAATATATTCTTAACCTTTTGTAAAAAAATAAGCTTAATAGAATGATAACTTTTTTTATTGCTCATATTATGACATTAATTATATTTAATAACTTTCTTAGCGATAAGGGTATGTTTTTTATCATAATATTATGCGTTAATATAAATAACATATAAAAAGGACAACCGGGACCTTCCGATTATGAATATAAAAGTATCAGATAAATCACTTTTAATATTCTGAGAATAATTTGAGATAATTATGCTTTTATTATTAATAAATTTGGTTAATTATTAGGATTAATGAATGGGTGAAGCACGTTCCTCATGAATCTCACGTATTATTTTTCGTCTTTCATCTATTTTAATTAAACATTAGTTGTTCTTGATTATGTTGAGAAATTATTATTATATTTAGCATTTTGGAGTTTACAAATTTGTAGACATTAGAAGCCATATCGTGATGGATATAACTGTCATCAGTGATTTCTTATGCTTGAGTTCAAGAACTAGAGAAAAAGGGAAAAATGACATGTGGGAGCTGCATCACATGCTTTACTCATTCATCAATCACAATATTACTTATACCTATTAATATTAAACGGATAATTATATTAAATTGTTCTTATCAAACTAAGATAATTTGTTAATAAATTATTATTATCATCATTATTATTATTGTTATTATTATTATTACTATTTTCGTTTCCTTTCTCCTTTCTTTTTTTAGCCTTATCCAATTTCAAACACATCCTATATATCACAAAGGTGGAAAAAAGTGGAAGTAAAATAGCACCCCCAAAAAAATATCGAATACATCTTACGATTTTTTTTAACTTCGATCACTGTGATCACAACCGGATTAAGGAAGAGATGGGTGATGAAAATTGCATTTAATATATCATTAACTATCAAACTTTAGAAAGTATTAAATGTTATATAATTAACTATTCATCTGGCAAATGCTGTAATGCTTATCCAATTGAAGACAAATCTCTATATATATCTCGGCCATTTGGCTAATCATGCACACAAGCCAACAGCCACCAATACAAAAAAAAGGCCACATCAACCAGTGAAGAACAAAAGAAAAATGGCCACCAAGAACACCATTCTGTCCTTGCTTTTCCTCAGCTTCTTTCTCTCTGCAGCACTAACTGGTATGCATCCGACATATCCTGCTACTCTTATATCTTCCATGCATTAGTTTCTGTATACAGTAACATTGGCAGAATTCTGAGTGTGGTGGTATATATAATATGAGTTAATATGATTTTATTGCAGGACCTGCAAATGTGATGGCTGATGATCAGCACTGCCACTACCTTGATAGTTGCACTAGCACACCAGAATGCAACCAGAGGTGCTTGTCCAGTGGCTTCACCAATGGTGGTCTGTGCACTTCACCTGATCTCAAATGCTGCTGCGTCATTGCTAAGAAATGAGGTTTACCAGTTGATGATGATGTTGAGGCCTGAGGGACTTCTTGATCTTGCTGCAATTTAAATTTAGAGGAGAGTGGCATTATACTTTAATTTATAGTTAAATAAGAACATTGTACTCCATTCTTTATATTATAATAATTTCCCTTCTTTTAAGCTTTCTCATTTTTATTGTCACGATAAAAAGTATTTTCATATATAAGCAAAATAAAAAAACAAATCAATATTGTTAAGGTTAAAGTTTAAGAATTGTTTTCTGAAGAATCTATAAAGATAATTCAAAATCTAAATCCTCATCTAGCCCCCTTTTTTCTTTTTACTGATAAAAAAGTAATGTAAGAATAAGGAAAATAAAAATAAAATAATAGAAAATTTTAATGAGTTATTGTTTTATGATTACCTTAAAGCAATATTTTAAAACCCGACCCGGACATCGATCCGGATAGCTCGACGGGTCAGGTCGGACCGGTCGGACAGATCGGATGGTCGAACCGGATAATAATAAATTAATATAAAGTAAAAAATTAAGTATAAAATCACAATACATGAGCACATATTATTGAAATAATAACATGATATCTTTTAGTTCTAATTCACAATTTGTAATAGTACTTAATGATCAAAGATAAATAACAAATAATTATTAAATACTAATAATGACAAAGTAGATTATTTAGCTTTGAAAAATTAAACTAAACTTCTGAATTGATTATTTAAGATAATTATTAAATACTTTATATTGATTCATTAAGATTTTTTATTTATCATAATTGTTTCAAATTTTACTTATATGACAAAGTAGATTATTTAGCTTTGAAAAAATTAACTAAACTTCAATTTATTATTCAAAAAAAATATTTTTTTTTGCCGGGTTGGTTAAACCCGCCGGGTTGAGCGGTTCAACCGGGGTTTTGACCGGGTTTGACCGGATCAAAGCGGGTCAATCGACACCCCGGGTTTAAAATGACCCATGACCCGTTTTAGGCTCCGGACACCGATCCGACCGGCCCGGCCGAATTTTACAACATGGCCTTAAAGCATCTGAAAAAGCTATATATATATATATATATATATATATATATATATGTATATATGTATATATTGCAGCAATATATACATAAAGTTTGAAAATTTAGNTATATATATATATATATATATATATATATATATATGTATATATGTATATATTGCAGCAATATATACATAAAGTTTGAAAATTTAGAGGTCATGAAAAATAATCCAAAATCTTAATCAACTAGTATGTCCAAGGATGCCCCTCCCCTTTCTAATTTTTCAAAGTTAATGTATATCAATGTTACTAAAATCGGACACATTCGAAATATGGGCTGATTTAGTTTGAATCAAAACAAATATAACCACTTAGGGCCTGTTTGGTTAGAGGTAAAAGGAGGATAAAGGAGGGGAAGAGAAAGGAGGTTAATCGATTAACTTCGTTTGATTGTGTTTTTAACCGAGGGGAATGGAGGGGAATGTCTCCTTCATTTACCTCCATTCCCCTCCAAATGTCTATTTTTCTTTCAACCCTAAATTGGGGTGGAAACAAGGGGAAAAATATTTAAACTGCACTTTCAATTTTATCCATATATAATTCAAATTTATAAATACATATATTAGGATATATTCGTCCAAGAAAAAATATAATTATCTTTCCTTCCTTTTAGTTATATCATCCAAACAAGATTAATTATTTCACCTCCATTCTCTTCCATTTCCTTCTCCTAGTTTCCCTTCCCCTCAATTTCCTTCCCTTCCCCTTCATAAGTGTTGAACCAAATAGACCCTTAGCTCATTTTGCCAAATCATCATGGGTGATCATTTTTGGGAGGACACCCCCTCACGGTCTCGTCAGATTTTTGTAAGAGACCTTACTAATCTTATGATCTCTATAACAATATATATATATATATATAGGGGTTGCTGATTGTACAGCGCATTCTTTTTGCTGTAATTTGCAGCGAATCAATTTGGTTCGCTTGATTAAAATCCAATGGCCATTTTGAGACAGGAGAGTATTTTATGGTAAGAGTTGTATGAATGTTGTCCTATTCAATTGTGGAGAGAGAGAGAGATAACTTGATAGGCAGTCATAGAACGCAAGGCATAGCAAGCACTAGAGACTGAGATTGACTAGTCTTCTAGGATTCGCCCATGACAGCACACGAGCATGCCCCAACTGCTCTTCTCTAAGTTCTTTTCTTTAATTATTATTTTCTCCTCTTTTTTCTTCGCCTTTCTTCCTGCAACAACAAGAATTATGAACAGTCATGTTC
>LTAE01000296.1:53809-68938 GCA_001647135.1 Pontederia paniculata | reverse complement strand
CGCTCAAACGCTCCTCTTTGGCCTCTCTTCTCCTCCTCGCCTTGCTGCTTCTCTCTTCCACGCTTAAGAGTATCCTCTCTCTCTCTCTCTCTCTCTCTCTCTCTCTCTCTCTCTCTCTCTCTCTCTCACATGCATGCATGCATGCATTAATTGGTACGTAGCTTCTGATGATGGTGTCTGATACAGGACCTGCAGGTGGTTGCATGATGATGGCCATGGCGGCTGACGACGACCGGTGCCACTACCTTGACGGTGCCTGCGCCGGCAACTCGGAGTGCCACAAACAGTGCATCAGGCAAGACTTCGACAGCGGGGGTGTTTGTGTGCCGCGTGCATTAGGGACAGACCGACATTGCTGCTGCATCATTGGTAGATTAATCAACTAGTCGTTTGTAGTAGTACTAGTAGTAGTAGTAAGTAGTAGTTTTATCTTCCAATAAGAAGGCAAAGGGTTAGATCAATATTATTGTATTTAAGGTAACAACGTTGGGTTTGCAATTAGTTTGGGTTGCAATTAAAGTTACTTGACAATGAACCTTCATGCACCTTTAATCTTATTTTATTATTTATTGCTTCCTTCGAGCCTTAGAATTCGTATTATTATTTATCAGTGTTGTTAAACTCAAAAAAATCTTCCATAACATTTGACACCTTCAAGAGTTAAATCCCTACTAACATCTCTCTCCCTTAAGAGATAAATATCTCATAACTGCAGCTTCGAGTTAGGTCATTAACAACAAGAAGGGAAGTTGATCACTCGTACAGCTCCAAAAAAACACATAGCACTATTTCTTGAATAAGATTGGCCGATCTAACTAGTTCAAC
The DNA here is from genome assembly GCA_001647135.1 of Pontederia paniculata. NCBI lineage: Eukaryota > Viridiplantae > Streptophyta > Magnoliopsida > Commelinales > Pontederiaceae > Pontederia > Pontederia paniculata. Next base: position 68,113 of record LTAE01000296.1, on the reverse strand, counting down.
TATTGATCGGCCTCCAATTCGATCTTGGGTTTGCTCATGAACCGAGTGCTATTTTGAACTCGTCAAAACCGGTTAAATTGGTCCAAGAACCAAAGACAAAACTGATCGGTTCATATAAAACATAAAAAAGGAAAGTTTTTCTAAATTAGTGGTGGTTACCGAGGCTTATTTAATTTATTCTGTAATTAAACTTTAATGCATTTGTAGATTCCAATGAATCATTTATATCTTTTGTAAATATCATTTAAACTTTAATTAATATCTCTTTTAACTAATTTGATTTTGTACCAACTCGTGCTTATTTAATTTATTATGTAATTGTTTTTTTCTCTAATAACTTTAGTTGGCTTTGTTTAACTAATTTTATTAATCATGATCCAATTTTAAATTAATATTAAATGCTAATGGAATTTGCAATCATATTATTATTGTATTTTGATTTTACTTTGACAAGTAATTATGTTAAAAATTGAACAAATATATTTAATAATAATTTGGATTGCTATATATTCTTATTATTTTATTAGTATCTGGTCCGACCAAACGATCCAAACGATTTAACTGATTTTACCGGTTAGACCTGAATTGGAAACTTTAGATTAATATCCGGCATGAGGCGAAATTAATCCTTGATCATTGTAAAGATAAAAAATAGTTATGGATTTAAAAACTCAGAAAAGAGTATCTTTTTTATGTCAGGGAATTATTAAAAATAGAATATAATGATCTAAAAAATAAAATCAAATTATGAAATTTTGAAACTAAGATAAAAAGGTAAAACACATGAAATAACAAATAAAATTAATTAGTATAAGCATACAATAATACTTAATATTAAAAATATATATGATTTGAAATCGATCATTAGTTATTTTTAGATTAAATGTTTATATTTTATATAATTATAGTAGCTATTATTTTTTTTATAGGAAAATATATATGACCACATAAAAGAAATGAAAAATCATGAAAGTTGAAATACTAAAAATAATATCATTGTAATCAAATTAGACGAGGAACTATGATAACAGTTGAAATAAATAGCATGTATCTTAAATAAAGAACATAAAACATAAATAAAATATATTAGAACACAAATGCATTACAAAACAACATAAGTTAGTTTTAAATTTATTAAAATACAATACTGATCATCGTTTAAAACCTTAAGTACAATCAACCAAACAAGATAAGTAGACATTTGAAATTCAAAATAAATAATAATTCAACTACACAAAGCTTAAACTTAAAATCCAGAAATTCATCCGATAGTTTCACATCAACGGAGCTTTACTACATAAATCCAAATATTTATTTTTGTTATTATTTAAATGGTTATAAGATTTTCCAAAAAAAATTCTTGATTATTTTAACAATTATTTCATTAAATAAAAAGTATCTTATTAATCAGATATATAACACAAGAAAATAAAAACAATACATTTTTATTAATTTGGAATATTTACTTTGGAAATATAAAAAGGTAAGAACAAAAAGTTATGGGTTACTCTAAATGTGTCAAACAAGACGCCGCTCTTCTAGACGGACCTCAATATGTCCCACTCCCTAATTTTTCAAAGGTCATGTATTTATGGCTGCTAATATGTAATAATCATGACCCCTCCTCCTAAATTTAAGTTACACGTCTGAGCATTTATTAGTTAGTAATATAAATTATATGTATATAATAATATTAATACTATTTATAACTTTCATTGATGTTACAAAAAGTATGGTACTAATATATAATTCTTTTATTTAATTATTATTATCATAGAATCATTGTAATTGTATTCTTTTTCTTTTCTATTACAAAGAAGGTATATGGGTTTAGTATGAAGGAATAAAATATAAGTTAAAAAAATATAAAAGATTATATAAGTCTCATAAAAAAGTTATATCTGCACCATATATACTTCGATTCTCATAATTGAAATATTAGTTATATTTTTATTTTTTCTTTTTCTTTTCTTTATATGTCTCGAATCAGAGAAAAAATATTAAGCTTAACTATAAGTGTTAGTACCTAGTTTCAATCAATACTTAGTTAACACGTAAAACATTTGAGTACATGCAAATACAAGAATGAAACTTAAAAGGAGCCCAGATCATGCATCACATTGGTTGCATAGCAAATTACTATGCATCTCCATTTTTTTCTAATTTAATATAATGCACATATATTATATATTTTTCCCTTTTTAACTATAAATATGACAAATATATTATTATATTTTTTTTAAATTCTTATATGCGTCGCCCCCACCCTCCCCTACCACACACCCAACCAACCCCTAATCCCTTCCCTGCACCCTTCCAATCAAATGCCTTTCTTATTTGCACAATTAAGGCTGTTTATAATGATAATAATAAAAATTTAAAAAAATAGTTTATAGGAATCTGAATTCAAAGATATCAATTCATTTTCATGTGTTTAATTTATGATTTAATTATCCGACGAAAATTGTCTTATGACTATAAATGGAGTCTTTGTAAGATTAATGAATCCTCGTTTTAAAAATAAAAGTTCATTGTCCTAAATTTTATTTTTCTCAATTAAATTAATTTTTTTAACCAGTCACTTCTGAAAATCTGTTTTCTAAGAAAATTAAAATATTAGAAAAATGATTTCGAAAATAAACAAGACGTTCCATATAGAAAACTTAAGGGTCATTTGACATTAAATTATAATCCCAATTCCCAATCAAAATTTTATTCCAAAAAATAAAGCCAAATACTCAATATATTGGTTGAGGAATAAGTAATTAGATTATTAGTATATATTTCGATGTTAGAGTGAAAACTCGATAATATTTATTCCTAAAGGCATTTGGAGTTAGAATATAAACAGAAATTTCAATAATATGATATTCTATTTTAGATTTTTTTGGTTGATAAATTAATATTTTATGGATTAAATGCGTGATATTAAAATATGAGGTAAAAAATGGAAATATAATTATTATTTTCAAAATAAGGAAAGATCGCTCTTTTTTAAGTAACTTGTTTTAACGGTATGTTAGTTTTTCTATATTGGTAGCACAAGAAGGGAGATTAATTTAATCAATCAGAATAGAGATAATTCAATTTTCACTTCAACACCAAAATATATATAAATAATTTAATTGTAATCGATGACCAACTCGATGGATGTTAGACGCTATTCTTCAGAATAAATGACTAATATTGACGAAAATCTAATTCTAATGCAAACACCCCCAAAGTATGGTGAATTAAGGTAATATAATTTTTTGTGTTGTGAAGATAAGAACAGTGAGATATGCCATGAATAAAACAATTACCTAAAAAGTAGCGATCTTTCCTTCTAAAAAATAATAATTATATTTCCAATGATATTTAATTCATAAAATATTAATTTATCAACTGAAAAAAAAAGAAGAATATCTAAAACAAAATATCATATCATCAAGATTATTTATGTATATATATTCTTATCATTTATATCCCAATGCTAAAAGGCAAAGCATGCAAAATATCAAAGGAAATTACGGTAATATATTAATGCTTTCCGTCTATTACGTCCGTCTCTTTCCTTTGTTGTCAACACATCATTCCTTTCCCTACCAAGTTGAGGCTCGAATCTGATTAATTAATTGATAGAACAAAAGAAGGAATGATTAATGCACTCACATCGATCAAGAAAAATTAAAATGTGATTAATCAAATGGGATTCGGACAGCTCGTGCACAAATGGTGCAATCTATGCATTAACTGGAATTCATATATATTTATACATATATGCTTATTCCAGTGAATGCATAGACTGCACCATTTCATCGATCACTTCTTCTCAAGGAACATGACGCTCAAACGCTTCTCTTTGGCCTCTCTTCTCCTCCTCACCTTACTGCTCATGTCTTCCACGCTTAAGGGTCTCTCTCTCTCTCTCTCTCTCTCTCTCTCTCTCTCTCTCTCCATGCATGCATGGCTAGCTGTTAACGATGGTGTCTCATACAGGACCTGCAGGTGGTTGCATGATGATGGCCGTGAAGGCTGACGACGACCGCTGCCACTACCTTGACGGTGGCTGCATCGACAACCGGGACTGCGGCAGACAGTGCGCGGCGCAAGACTACAACGACGGGGCGATCTGTGTGCCGCGTGAAGTGGGTTCAGGCGCACATTGCTGCTGCCTCATTGATGATTGATCAACTAGTTATTAGTAATATTAGTATGCACTAGTTTTATTTTCTAACATGAAGGGCAACAGTTAGATCGATGTAATTGTACTTGAGGTATCTTTTACATTTTTTTCGTTATGTTTTGAGGAGAAGGCCATAGGTTTGGTTTGTTGTTCAAAAGGATAATATATTGATATCCAAATGATAAGCAAACATCAATCAATTAGAGTTTCAAACTGATCAATTGAATTGGAGACTTCGAGAGGAGCGAAAATTTTGAACCATTTTATTACCTAAAACAGTCGTTCAAATTGGAGACCAGGTCAATCTAATGTATATCAAGAAATAGATTTGTTTAAAAAATCTTTATTGGATGACTAAGTATGAAAAGTACAACGATCAAAATGAAAGAAAATAATATAAAATACTACAAGAAAATTTACAATTTGCAACGATTTTTTCATCGTATATATGTCGCAAAATTGCTCGTCGTAGATTTTTTGCAACGAAAATATCACCATATAGTGTCATATATGGTGACACTTCCGTTGTAAAAAATTTGCAACAAGTGTTTTTGCAAGGAGATGCCGTCACAAATTATGAATTTTTTTATAATACATACATAACATTGGAGATCATGAAACAATCACTTTTGATTATAATCGTGCAAGCGTAACCAGAGCTTATCATTGTAAAGAAAGTGAAGATTCATTTATATTGAGAGTTCTTACAGGAATATGTGTGCTTTATCTCTTTGGTGGAGAAAAAGACAATTAAACTTTATTTGTATTTTGAGAGTCCTCATTTCTTAGGTGGAGAAAATATGATTAAGGTATAAGTGAGTTGCCTTTGTTCGAAATTATTCAAAAGGTGATATTTGTTCGATGTATTTATATAGAGAAGTAAGTAATTCAAATATTTGAAATTTATATATTTTAATAAAAGTTGAACTATGATTTGGTTAAATAATCCAAGATAATATGCAACGACAAGAAAATATATTAACCATCTACGTTACATGGTCTAAATAAAAATAAATTAAAAATATTAGTTAGCTAGATAATATTTTAACTCTGTCATTATTTATACCTTTGATAGTATCTTAAATAAAATATATTAAATATCAATTTGATAATACCATATCTATTAATATTATATAATTTAAATAAAAATAAAATAAGTTTAAAATATTGTTTAAATAATATTTTAACTGCATCATATATATTTATATTATATTAAAATAGAGGTTTCATTTTGAGCTGCACCTTCCACAAAGGATCTTCACTGTAAAACTCAAAAGGTTAGCTCTTTTTATCCTCTCACTAGGAAATAGTGAATGTCTTTGGAGTTTTTATGCTCTCTTTGGAAGTTGCTTTCCTGGTTTCACCATCAAGTTTTCAACTAAAATTATGTTCAAATGGATTCACGTGGTTTAGCACAATTTTATATTATGTATGAGTGACAATAATTTGATATTCATACTTGTCCTCCATATTTGCTAACTCGAATAAAATCACTATATATACCAAGGATACATCACTACCATAAAATAACATGAAACAAAATTGCAATTTAATTCAAAAGTCCAAACTAAATTTTGATTAACAACATTAACAAAATTACTAGATATAGTCAAGCAATGTTGTTTTCATAATTGCTCTTATTCTTTAGTTAGTATCTTAAGATCTTTCACGTGAACATATGCTCACTAACTATGAGTTCTTTAGTTAGTATCCTAACTAGGAGTTCTTTAGTTAGTATCTTAAGATCTTTCATGTGACTCATCATGTGAGATATATTTCATGTGACTCATCACATCACATGACAACAATATTTGCTCGCTAACTACAAGTAATATTCAACAATTTCTTTATCGGGAATTGCTCGCTAGTTGCTCGAAAATTTAATTAGTGAGAGAATGACAAGCAAATATCGGCCATATTTGCTCGCTAAATGCGTCCTTTCTTATAATGTTTTAATTTTACATTTTTTTTGAAGTATCACAACTTGCTATAACAATGACGCATAAGATATTTTTTTTATTTTAATTTTTCTCTATACCTCGATTGATCATGACAGTGAAAATTTCTCAGCTTACTCTCCCATAATAATAAATATTTAGTTACTTGTTAATTACACACTCTTGTATTTTTATGTTTTTTATGAACACTTTATCCTTGATAATTTTTAAAGATATTTTTATAACAAAATTATTTTAACAGACAATGAACATTTTTCAACTATGAAGTAAGAAACTCGGTAATAACGATGCTTAAATCTCATAGTCAAACGTGATCATTATGAGAACAACTTATTAATTAATTCTTGAAAACCAGTCAGATGTCCTACAATAGTGTTACCAGATGTTAATTATTTTTTAAAAACTACTTCAAGTTAACAATTTTTTTTATCAGCAACATCTTGTTTTGCAGTGATTTGCACTCATACATTTATTCTAGCTTTTTCGATCTTCATCATCTTTATTAATATTTGTAATACAATGAAATAGTTTATCATCGATCCACTATCAAATTTTTACAATTCTCTTGATCTTCAACTACCCCCCCCCCTTTGTGTCATTCATGTCTCTTGGTTTCGATAGTCTCTCATTTGATATTTTCAAATGAAATAATTTGGTCCTATCAGCACATATGTCCAATTGGAGGTGCTATTGCCCTTAATCATATGCAGTTTGTAATTCAGTTATACAGTCTTTCATTATAGATTTTCAAATGAAATAATTTGATCCTATCATCGCATGTTTCCGGTTGGAGGTGCCATTATCCTTAATCATATGCAGTTATATAACTTGATTCGATATCATTGTTAGAAAAAGTCTAAATAAATATGTGTGGAGTTATCGTCGTTTTCATAATGTATAAATTGAAATGATGACAATAATATAAAGAGCTAAATTATAGTAAACACATAAATTTTATGCGAAGAACCATTTAAGGTGAATAAAAAAAACTCATGGGAGTAAGCAATAATATTTCGCTATGAAATAATAGTACTATACGAAAATTCTTATCTAATCTACACTAAGAAATACAATAATAATATAAAATTTTAACCCTCGATGGTATAAAATATATCTTTAAAATAGCGAGATATGTGTCAACGATTTCACTTAATATAAAAAAAAATGATGAGAACCATTGTTTTAAGTTTTATAAAAAAGATGCACTCACTTAATTTTTTTAACATTTAACATAAATTAAAATTTATCTTTTAATTTTCAAGTATTAACTTTTAGTTTGAAGTAATGAATTTAAATTTCATACTAGTGATAAAATTATAATTTTATATACTAGTAATATATAATTATAAAATTAATATTATCTTACAACGTTTTAATTTTTATTTATTACTAAATTGCATTAGTTTAAGTTTAACATAATATTTTTTTCGTCGTGAGGTTTAACATAATATTTTATAGTATTATACATAATTTTTTTATATTTTAATAAGTTCAATATTAATTTTCATATTAGTTATTATGAATTTTAAAAATAAAAATTGATCAAAAAAATGATTTTGTGGAAACAAACAAAGATGTTCCATGGGAATTTCAATGTTCAAACCTTGCAACATATTAAGAAAGGGAAATCACAAGAATCAATTAATCAATTTTGTACCCCATTTGTTACATAGTCTTCGCTTCGTTTTGCCACAACAAATATATTTTAAAACATCGATCATTCCTTTCCCTACACGCAAAATAAGGTGAGAATTCGATTAACTAATAGAACAAAAAGAAAGAAAGAAATGATTTGAATTGGTACAATCACATCAATCAAAATAAAGTAAAATGGGATTCTGAGTAATTAATAACGAATAGTAAATAGGATTCGGAAACACAGAGCTTGTGCGTATACATGTATATATAACATCAACCAAAGAATGCTCAGACTACACCATTTTATTGATCACTTCAACTCAAGGCCACATGGCGCTCAATCGCTCTTCTTTGGACTCCCTTCTCCTCCTCGCCTTGTTCCTCCTCTCTTCCATGCTTAAAGGTATCCTCTCTCTCTCTCTTTTGTTGAATCGAAGATCCGGAGATTATTTTGATGATCACAAATTTGTGAGGAAACTTAGCATGTACTGATGATCTTTGATTTGTTCTTTAAAAGACATGAATTTTATGTTCAGTCAGGAATATGTCGACCAGAGTTCAATAGTGGACGATCAATGTACTGAGAAGAAAAATCCTAAGTATAAAGCGGCCTAAGGATGTGATAAGGTCGATTGAAGTATGGCGCAGAGACTAAAGATATGAAGTTAAGTATTAAGTGGTCGACCGAGGATGAATCATGGACGACCAAAGATACAGATAAAAAAGAAAGGTCGTCCGTTGAAATAAGTGGGCAACCGAAGGTTTGAAGTATAAAGTACAAGGTTGAAAAATGGGCACCCCAAGGATTAATTGGACACCCTATGAATGAAAAGAGGAAAACTATTTATTAGTGGAGGAAGGAAAGATCGTCCGAAGATGAACAATGAACGACCGAAGAACCTCAGCAAGAAGAATAGGTCGCCCAAGAGCTTTGGAGTTAAAGCAGTGGACGACCAAAAAAATGTATAAGTAAAGAGAGATCGTCCAAAGTCTTAAGAGTTAAAGGAGTGAACGTCCAGTTGAGTACAAAAGCAGAAGTACAAAAACAAAGGTCGTCCAAAGATGAACAATGGATGAACAAAGTATCACTGACAAGAACTAAGATCGTCCGAAGAAGAACGACGATCGATCAAAGTATTCATGTTGAAGACAAAGGACGTCCGAGAGCTTAGAATATAAAGCAGTGGACGTCCGAAGAAGTTGAGCAATATCAAAGGACGACCAAAGAATGTCAGAAGACAAAGAAAGGTCATCCACGATATCTGAGTGTTATCCTCTGATGATCAAGAATGTCAAAAGATATAGAATGGACGTCCGAGGATTTCAGTGAAGTATAAGCGGACGGTCGAAAGTACTGACTAAAGAAGCATAGGTCGTCCGAAGGCATTTAGTGAAATCAATGGACGACCGAGAAAAAGCTAAAGGAAATGAGTTAAGTCAAATCGGGCGATCGAAGGATTGGTGTGCAATGAGCGGACGACCGAAGGAGCTTGACGAGTAAACTCAAATGAAGTAGAGGTCGTCCGAAGAGCTGAGAGAAATGTTGTGGACGACCTATGAAAGACAAAAGAAGGAACAAAGGTTGAAGCTTGTGACTGCGGACGTCCGATGGTGGGCGATGGACGACTGAAGCACTAGACGACAGTATTGATAAGCAGCTTCACCAGTGCAGCGGTCGACTGATGAAGTAGAAGCGGACGACCGAGGAGTAGGTGGAGGGTACCTCACCACTATAGTAGTCGATCGATGAACAAGAAGCGGACGGTCGAGGGGTTGGGGAAGGGTACTGTACTTGCATTAACGGTTAGTTTTTTGTGAGAGAGATTAGACTGTTTGTGTAAGGGTATAAATTATAGTCCCAAGTGTCTTGAGAAATAACTTTGACAAATTGTTCAGAAAACTTGAGTGAAAAGTTCAAGTTCCTCCTTCGAAGTATTCTAGTGAGAATCTAGAATAGAAGAGAGAAAATTGAGTGTTCTCGAGTGAACTCAATTGTAAGAGGTCGTCTCCTTGCCCTCTAAAGCAAGAAAGGAGAACAAGCTGTAAAGGAGCATTCGCCCTTGAAGAAGAAGTTCAGTGATCTCCGGAGATCTCGAGTTCGAGAAGACCAGAGCGGAAACGTGGACCAAGAGTTCGGTCGAACCTCATCAATAAACATATTTGTGTTTGTTTTCTTTCTGTGCATTTGATTATTTGTTTTTAAACTGTGAAAATTTTCGCTGCATAAACGTAATTTAGCGAAAAAGATAGAATGCACCAATTCAACCCCCTCTTGGTGCCATCTAGATCCTACATCTCTCTCTCATGCATGCATGCATGGGTATGTAGTTGTTAACGACGATGTCTGATACAGGGCCTGCAAGTGGTTGCATGATGATGGCCATGGCGGAGGACGACTACCACTGCCACTACCTCGATGGTGGCTGCAGCGGCCGCGCGGACTATAAGAAATAGGCATGGCGCAAAGCTACAACATCGACGCGATCTGTGTGCCGCGTTCCTTAGGGTTAGGCCGACGCTGCTGCTGCATAGTATTAATAGTACGTAGTAGTATTATTTTCCAATAAGGAGTATAAAGGGTAGATTAACATAATTATACATAAGGTCTCTCCTAAATATATTATTAGGTCTATCTTTTACTCTTTTTTTGTTCTATTTTCAGGAGGCCATAAGTTTGATTGGCAATTAGTTGAAAAATGAAATTTTGATCCTACTTTATTATTTATCTGCTTCCTTCGAGCCTTGCAAATGATATTATCGTTTCCTGCTATGAACAAAGTAATTATTGACTTTCTTAAAGAAAAGAAGGTACTTATGGATTAAAAGAACTTTGAAAATAGTATCTTCATTTATATCAAGAGGAAAGGAGAAATGAAATATCATGCACCAAAATTTACAAATAAACTATCCATATCAAGAGTCGTATTAATATTCGTATATACATGATTGATAGTTGTAATAATAGATCATAATCATTGATAGGGAATCTACATTTAAAAATATATGTGACACAATGTTAATAGATTGTGCTTGACACCCTCATCAACTCCATCAGGGAATTAAGAAAACTAAAATATAAAATAGGTATAACCAAATTATAAAATTGAGAAACTAAAATAAGAAAGGTAAAATTATGAACTAACGAATAAAATAAACTAGTAGGAGAACAATTAGATATATAAGATTAAAAAGATATATTATGATTTGAAAACATTAATTATTATTAGGTTGAATGTTTATATTTTAAAAACGTGGTGATTATTATTGTAACACCTCCAAACTCACACCCCGCCACGTGGCAAAGATGTGGACCTAGAGACGCTTCACGTCATATAAAATCTTGACTTAAATTTTGACTGGTTACAAAAATGCGAAATAAATAGAATAATGAAACCAAGACTGAGATGACTAAAAGGTCCAATAGATAAAATGCGAAAGATAAATAAACTGAGAGTCTACATGTCTCTCAACAAGGAGTTCAATATTTTGGTAGACAGTCATACAATTTAATTTTTCAAAAATAAAGAGGCATAATGACAAAAGAGACTCAAAAGGCATCAATGTGCAGATAGGATCCACCACGAGCGTCAGCCGTCGCACACAGCATCAACATCAGGAATCCACCACAGTCTAGTTACCTATGGAATTCAACGCATGAGAAATAATATCTCATGAACATAAAACACTCAGTATGTAAAGCAACAAGTACATAAAATAAGTAATTAGATATTAACATGAATTTGGATAATAATGTGGCATGGGCTTTTCATACTATAACAATGGTCATCAGGGGAAATAACATAATCTAAGTCTGCCATAAGCATAAAGGTAAAATCATACTCTCCTGGGACAGCATCAAGGGTTCATACATACCATCTACCCTGGAAAAAACATCAGAAAAAACAATTGTATCCTGGAACAACATTAGGATATCAATAGTATCTGCTATCCTGGAACAACCTCAAGAAAATAACAATATCCTATAACAACATCAAGATTATATCTCAGGTTCTGGAACAACATCAGAATATTGATAGAACACATAATGTGTAACTGACTTTAATATGAGATTTCTTTAACAATCTTTGATCTTATCTCATTAATGTGTTCATGTGACTTTGGGGTAATTTAATTAGTTGTTCATGAGTCTTACAGATACGTCGACTACTAGTGGTGGTGCACCAACCACAGCTAACCAATGCCCAAAAGGGGAGGATGCACGTATATCATCTTCGTTGCACAGCAGGAGCTAGCTGAACAACAGGAACCATGTAGTAGCCACGTTACCCGCCCTATATCATTAACACTAGGGCTCCAAACAATAGTCAGCATTCTATTTGTTTTATTATTAATTTTGTACCCTTACCTCAAAGAGATCCCTAGGTTTTGCTAACAGTAAGTCTTTAAACAGTCCTATACTTCTACCACTGTCGTGCCGCTTGCTTTAGCACGCGCTCACCGATGCGTACTACGTTGGCCTCCAACTCTTGCCATGCTTTAGGGTTTCATCACATATATAATTTTCTAGGACAATAATCCGCAACAAGCATGCAACTCTAACATATTATTTTATGTACAAGGAATCCCTCGGGAAACATACCTTTCAGGTTCGTTGGGACTTGTCCTATGCGCTCATGGGCGTCATCTCAAGCATCCCTCCTGTAGAGATCGTGGATCTTCTTCTCCTAATCCGAACAAATCACGTGGCATAAGAGACGGGTCGAAGAACAAAGATGAAGACGGGGAAAATTTATCTTACCTAGGGCCGACTAGGGGAGAAAGAAATAAATTTATGGGAGAAAATATTTATAATCCAAGAGTCCAGGTTTATTAGACAATCTCTGAATTTGTTTTAAATTTAAATTAATTTCAAATTTTGAAATCATTAGGATTCTGATTTTTATTTCCTAGTTATGAAGATATTTTTGGAGGAGATTAAATTTTTGAGGAGATGAAATATGAGGGGACACAATTTGGGGATAAAATTCTAGGGAGTTACAATTATTTTGTTAAAAATATTATTATATTTCACCACTTAAAGAAATAAGCCTAAAAAATTTAGATGATGAACTAAACTAACAGATCAAATAAATAGCATGTGAAAATAAAAGAAACATAAAATCATAAATATGATATATAAGAATATAAATGCATTAAAAAATAGGTATCAATCATTATAATCATTTGCACAACTTATTTGGCACTATAATCATTGAAAACATAATTATAATCATCATATAATTGACATAAGATGTCAAAAGTCAATCATAACTTCCATAATATTCATAAACCATAATTTCAATAATAACAATAGAAAACAAAATATAAAATAATCAATAAACAATTTTAAGTATAACTTTATATAGGCAAATAATTCAACTTATATGATTTTAGATGGTAGGTCTATATCGACAAAATCTTCCGATATAGGTCACTTGATCCTATTACTTCGAGTTGTATCTGATGTTGCGAGAGAGATCATGAGAGGATAAAAGATGAGGTTTGAGATTCTTTAGATATGAAAATAAAGTCTTTGTTATCATGAATCAAATAATAATCCTTGAGGACAATTTTAGATAGGATTTAGATAAGGAATGAGTTTATATATGATTAGAATTCTTCAAAATAGTTAATTCGAAATTTAAGAAATAATAATTTGATTAAAACTCAAATACATATCTTTATCTATTTCTTATCATATTATTTTATATATTATCTTTTTTTTAATTGTTACAATATGTGTGCTACATGACTATATACTACAAATATATTTCATACATGTAACATGCATTGGATACATATTCTAGGGCTCCTCTGCCCATCCTCCTTTCCCTTTTGTATTTCCTTCCCTCTCAACTTCCCTTACCTTTTTTGTTCATGCACATAAGAATGGGCGCATAAAGGGAGGAAACATCTTTGCTCACAACAACATCATCAAGACAAGTTTAAACTTAATGGAGAAGAAGGAAAAACTTAATAATTGAATTAGATATAATATATCTATTTAATATTTTCAATTAATAAATTCAATTTTAAATCAAAATAATAATTTTAAAACAAAACTATGGCTGTCATGATGGGCTTATAGACGACTCATAGCTCATCAATTCAGGTATATGGCTGTCAACTATTAAGATCTAACAACTTAAATAACAAATGACTTAGACTAAATATGATGTTTGATCATATTTAATCATGATGAATTAAAAAAATGATCCAGGGTTGAGATGCAATCACCAAACATTTGAGCGAATTGTCCTTGCTCTTACTAATCATTCATCCCTATTAAAACTTCATTGTTCCATAAACATTTGTGGCAAAAGGAATGGAACCAATAGTTGTATTGAAGAAGAGAGAATTCAATGTTTAGATGAAAATATTTTATTTTACATCTTAAACTCTACACCATTTTTTGTTCAAGTGAACAATGTTCATATTTTTTTGTACAGAAAGTATCATTACTTTCTGATGCACTATACACTACATTAAAAATATTATATATGCTCCATATATATATATATATATATATATATATATATATAT
>LTAE01000296.1:40098-53713 GCA_001647135.1 Pontederia paniculata | reverse complement strand
ATATATATATATATATATATATATATATATATATATGTTTGTCTCACTCACTTTGTTATAATAAATTTCAATCGGGTAATCCATCCAGTCTTATCCATTCAATCCCCATCAAATCAGAATGAATTAGATTTAAATATCTCATTATTATTTATCGGATCCAATTCTACTTGATCAAAATTTATCAATGCTATGTCAAATTTGGAATTAAATTGAGTTGTGTCATCGTTTTTGGATTTGCCTTTGAAACTACCATATACTTAATCAACATATTACCTTCTATGATGTTGGATGACATTTTTGGGTGTGCTACTTATCCCTATTTGTGATCTTACAATCGTCACAAGTTTTCTTTTTGTTCAACTAAATGTTTGTTTCTTAGCTATCCATCCTCCTTTCATGGATATAGGCGCTTGGGTCCGGCTACAAATCGACTTTATTATGCTCGACATATTAAGTTCAATGAGACCTGCTTTCCTTTCTCTAATCATTCCTTACCCACTCTTCCTTCTTCAACATCTATTCCCAATTCTCCTTGGCTTACTGTCACCACTGATATCTCCAGGCCTCCTATTCTTTCACCTGGTTCATTGGCCTCCAACACGCTCGATACTAGTTCATCCTCGTCCTCCGGCACTAATAATTTTCCAAGTTCCTCCCCATCAGAACTGTCCTCTCGACCACACATGACCCTCAAGCAAGGGACTCGACGAGACTATAGGGAACTTGCAGGGCTTCAGGGATCACATGTTTTGCATACTATCCCGATCTCAGACCCCACTTGTCACTCGTATGCCATTAAAATTCCCCATTGGCGCTCAACAATGGTTGAAGAACTCAATGCTCTAATGGTAATGGCACATGGGTGCTCGTCCCTTGACGTCTAGGAATGAACATCCTCGGTTGTAAGTGGATTTTTCGTAGTAAATATCTTCCAGATGGTACTGTCGATCGCTATAAAGCTCGACTGGTAGCCAAAGGGTTCCATCAAAAAACCAGACATTGATTACTCTGAAACATTTATCCCTATTGTCAAGCCAACTACAATTCGTTTAGTTTTGACTCTTGTTATCTCCAAACATTGGTCACTTCGTCAATTGGATGTCAGCAATGTATTCTTGCATGGAGATTTAAGCGAAAAGTCTTCATGTTGTAACATCTAGGATTTTTCTGATGAGAATCATCCTGATTATGTATGCCTTCTTCGAAAATCTATCTATAGTTTAAAGCAAGCTCCACGTGCATGGTTTCAAAAGCTTCAATTTGCACTAAGTGCCTTTGACTTTTGCTCCTCTACGACTGAAAATTCACTATTTATTCTTCAAAAACATGGAATTCTTCTTATTATGTTGATTTATGTTGATAACATTATCATCACTGATTCACACGAGGATCTTCTCACTAATTTCATTTCTTATCTGAAGCAGCCTTTTGCTATTCGTGATCTGGGAACTTTTGATTACTTTCTCAGTGTTGAAATTCTCAAACAAGACAATGAGATTTTTCTCTCTCAACACAAATATGTTATGGATCTTTTGCATCACACGTGCATGTCAAATGCAAAACCAGTTTCCACACATCTAGGATCGTCTACAAAATTGGTTAAAGATTCTTGCCTTCATTTGTTGACCTGCACCTTTATCAGCAAGTTGTTGGGACTTTGACAATATTTGACAATCACTAGGTCTGATGTTTCTTATGCGGTCAGTCTTGTTTGTCAATTCATGCACAATCCTTCAACGGATCATTGGCAAGTCGTGAAGAGAATCTTATGTTATCTTCGATCTACAGTCCATCTTGACTTGTATCTAGCTCCATCTTCCACGCCCACTCTTCATATTTTTAGTGATGCTGATTGGGCAAGATGTCCAAATGATCGCAAGTCATTTGGAGGATTTGTTATTTTCTTTGGTAATAATCTTATCTCCTTGTTAGCGCAAGCAAAAGACTCTTTCTCGCTCATCGATGAAATATGAGTATATGGCCTTAGCTGATGCTACGATTGAGCTTATCTGGCTATGATCTTTACTCTTGGAACTGGGTTTGCATGCTTCTTCTCCACCTATGCATTGGTGTGATAACATTGGGTCCAATCTTTCTGCCAATCCAATCTTTCATGCTAGAACCAAACACATTGAGGTCGCTTACAACTTTGTTCATGATGAAGTTTCAAATCGTCGACTTATTGTTCTCTTCATATCTTCCAAAGATAATATTGCCGAACTTTTAACCAAGCCACTTTCAGGAGCTCGTTTTCAATTTCTACGAGACAAACTCCGACTTCGATCACGAAAGGTAGAGTTTGTGGGGAACTGTTAACGTATCTTTAGAAGATTTGATCCTGTTGTTACTGATTGTTCTCATCTGATTGTTGATACATGTCATCCTCTATAACCACTTAGATTGCATATGATGTTATCCTGATGCACCTATGTACTATATAAAGGGTGTAATAGTTCATATGAAATTCATGGAAAAATCTTCTCTACAATTACTCTAATAAAACTCATATCGTGAACAGTAATACTTTCACATATTTAATGGTAAGAACACTTTTCAGAATACTATAAACAAGGCACAAGAGATCCATTATATGGTCCGGGGCATGGAGAGAGGAAACTCTCATGCGGTTTAAGTAGACAATGTGATACGGTATGCAAAGTCGGTAAAAGTCTAATTTAAAAAAAAAAGTATGTCCGAAAATCTATCAATTATTATTCAAAGCATAATATTTTCGGACATATGATATATCATTATTTGTGATTATGCACGTGGATTTACATGTCATGCCTAATATTTTGTTATGAACATATACACAGTTCTTCCGTGACATGACAATATTTATTTGTCTGCCACAGAGTTTGTGACTGCATTACATTATTGTGTATGTATCTAGGTCATAGCTATTATGTGATCTAAAGATGATAACGAGTAGAGTGAGGTCGGATTGAGATAAAATTTGATTCAGCCAAAAAATAATAATATTGAGTCAGATTAAAACAAAAAAAAATTGAAATTGGACCTAACCCAATTCAAAAAAGTTTGAATTGAATCGAATCAGGTCATGAAGTTAAGTTGAGTCATTCTTCTTTTGGACTTTGATTCTTTTATATATTTAAGAATTTTATGAGTAACTATATTATTTTAAAATAAATACATTAAAAAAATGAAAATAATGATAACAAAATATTTAAAAATTAAAATAATAAAAATATTTTAGTATTAATTACTAACTTTTATTATATTAATATTATAATTTTAAATTATTGGGTAATTAAATATTTTAACTCGCTATCCGACTTAAAATTAATTGGGTCGGATCATGTTTGATCCAATTCAAAGTAGTTATCCGACTCAACCCGACTAAAAAATAATCGGGCCGAATTAAATTAACCGGATTGATCAGGTGGGGTCAATATGATTTCTTTTATATAGAGGAGTATCGTATGAACATGATTTATGACAGATATTTACCATATACTTTTCAGCCAAGTCATTTACGACATATTGGTTACTTTTTTTATGTATGGAATGGAAGAATCCCTGAAATATTTAAGGTATATTATTTCATATTCACAGCAGGTTATGCACTTATATATATTTACAAGGAAATTGAAAATATGGAATGGAAGGATTCCTGATTATTTCAAAGAATGCGTGATTTGTTCTGATGATGCACAAATAACTTCTGAAAAAAAAAAAGAACAGTCCTTGAATTGCGCTTGCAGATCTTTGTGTGTCAGTGGCTGAATATATCAGATAGCAAGAAGATAGATTCTTACTCATAATTCAGAGCATTCAGATCGATGGACTAATGCTCAGTTTTTTTTTTCTGATATTGATTTACTACAATTGTCACATCTAAAACTCATCTACCAACTACTATGCATGTTTGAGCATCATCATACAAATAATTAAGAACCAATGGTGCATCATAGTTTCATTCAGATTTTTTTTTTCTGATATTGATTTACTACAATTGTCACATCTAAAACTCATCTACTAACTACTATGCATGTTTGAGCATCATCAGACAAACAATTAAGAACCAGTGGCAGCATAGTTTCAGAGAAACCGATTCAGATACTCATCAACAGTGGTGTATCTAACATCAGGGTAGAGCTCCGTCGCCTCGACACCGAATGACGGATCGATCTCGAAGTTGGTCTGATCACCCTTGATGAAAACCGAATAGTAAATGCAGTACAGGATGCTCAGACCCAGCGGCAATTCTGTGATCAACACAAATAGCAGATTGCTTCGGTACTATAATTAATGAGCTAAAGAGTGAAACATAAACATGTCTTCATGGTCTCACCTTCAATCTTCTTCAAGACCTCCTGTTCAGAAACATACATCCTCTCAAATGTCTTCCCCACCTTCTTCTCGCACAGTGAGATGAGTTCATTGTGAGTCAAGGTGTTGGCTGGAGGCCTCACAAACAGGGTCTTGTTCATGGTCCTTGGATCATCTACTGCCTTGATGGTGTAGGTTGCAATGTCCTCCTCGTTCACAAAAATTGCTGAACAATTAGATTTGGAATCATGACATCAATTTTGAGCACTTCATGTAATGTTCATGTAGCATTCATATGAGCCATCTGGTTTGATAGAGTTCGCGTACATCGTAAAATCCGATGACACAAATGCGCGCTAGAAATGCAGTCCTTACATTTTGAATGCTGTTTATCATTGTAACAGGAAAAGATGAGGTTCACCTTTCACATTTCCATCACCCAAAATGGTGACCTTATCAGTTGGAAGGCCACTGGCACCTACTTGTGCCAGTGTAGGGAGGAAGTACCCTGCAAAGAAATTGCAGGACACGTAGGTGTATGGCACGCCGGAGGCCTCCACAGTCCGCCGGAACTCAGCCTTCTTCGCCGTCATCGCCTTCGCCGGCCCGACCGGGTGCATGTGATCCGGGTCGTTTCCAAACTCCGACGGGAAGAATCTCTGCATCGGAAAACACATTATTATAGAAGCATGCAATCCTCAAACTCACAATGCAGCACAATAGTAACATAATACTGATCAATCAATTTATACTTTGATGTTTCCTGTCTCTTTGATGGCTTCAAGAATGGCGTTATCACCCTGCGTCTGCTCGTACCCCATCGTCGAGATCACCACGTCCACTTGCTCAATTGCCTTCGTCAAGCTCTCGCGGCTGTCCACGTCCCCCTGCACGAAGCCGAACCCAGAACGAATCGTTCGTTTAGTTGCATTCGATTGCTAAACATAGATCTTGCCAGCAGAAAGAGTCGCAGGAGGATGTGACAGACCTCCACGAGGGTGACGCCGGAGTTCTTGAAACGCTCCAGGAGCTCGGCGGCGGCGGGATCGGAAGGCGCGGCGTCCTTCACCAGCGCGAAGGTCGGGTGGCCCAGGCGCGCGCTCGCCTCGACGACGTACTTGCCTATGTACCCCGTCGCGCCGCCGACGACCAGGACCTTGCTCCTGCCTGCTTCTTGCGGCGCCATGTCCGAGCTGCGGTGCTGGCTCTGGAGCATAGCCTGAGGGCGAGCTCTGATGCTGGTCGTCAGCCAGTTGCCCATGGGAGACGAGGGAAGGGGAAGCAGAACTGACATTGCTAAACTTCTTTTTTGGCTCTGGACATTTAATAGATAAGAGAAAAATCGCACCAACACCACATGTTGGCTACGTATCTATCCGATAGATACAGCAATCCAACCAGCACCACAGACATCCTCGTAATCAACGAAGTATGAGATTATGTCATAAGAACTAATATCTCCTTTTTGAAGTTTAACAGCACTAAAAATTAAATATTCTGATTATAATTAGTACTAAGAACATTTTACTGTTTCGATTGTATCTCAGAGAAAGATTTCTTTTAATAGATTTCCTCTCGTTCCTCAATTTTCGAAGAATGAGACGTTGTATTAGAGAAAGTTCTCTATTTCGAACATTTTTTAAAAGTAGGCGACATGTTTTAAATCTTAATGCAAGCATGCATATCTTTTTTGGGGAAGGAATGATAGAACAAAATTGATCGTCCGAAGATCCGATCAATTACTGGTAGGATACATATTCACGGGTGAAGAATGAAAAACGTCCGCTAACGCTTAGCTGTATTTCCTGCATTGGTATACAACAAACAGAGAGCGATGTTTTAAGAGGCAAAAGTATGCATATTTCATGTACAGCATCCATTGCCTTAATTTGCACACTTCACTTGATTCCTCAGTCACCACACAATTTTCACTTCATAGTCTCAGACGACTCTTGTCCTGCTCCACTATCGTTCTTCCTCTTCGCAGCTGAATTCATCTGCAATGCCAGATACAGCAGAAATGTGAAATGTTATGCAGCTGCCGTAAATGTTGATTCCTTACCATGCACAGTTATTTGATCTGTTAAAAAGCATCACCTGGTGGCGAGCAGCACTGCCCAAAGCTTGATTTTGGTACCACTTCTCGGCTTCTGGCAAGCCGTATATGCTCGCATTCCGGATACCAGCAGGCAGCCGTTCGTTTGGTGTGATCCGCAGGTAAGAGCAGTTGTCGATAGACATGTAGAAGAGAAGTGAGGTTGCTAAGCCCCGCCATAAATCTCAACCTCGAGCATCTTTTAATGACTAAGGTCTCAAGTGAGAGCAGACTTTGGCTTTTGGGAAACACTAAGGAGGCGCTCGGGTAATCGTAAATCTGTACTCTTTGGTAGATCGCTCGAGAGTATCTCGGGACTCCATCTGTTGATAATGTCTTGAATCTTAACTCAATGAAAATCTATATAATTTCTTGCACATCACAATCATCGCACATTTGGGGCGGCAAAACCGCCCGTCTCATACGGGGGTCTCGCTGCCTGATCAGCGAGCTTGAGGGGGTCTAGTGGAGATCCAGGGGATCCCATGCGGAGGGCTCGTGGGCGAAGCCCCCGAAACTTAGACAGCTTTAGAGTTTATGTTTCCTATTTTGTATTGGGAGTCCATATATAAACTTACTAAGATTTGGGTTATTCGAAATCTTATATCATCTGTTATTTTTTTACGTCAAAGAAATAACTCTAGCCGCCGCCCGAGCACGTAGCTCAGTTAAAGGTGAACATCATAAATCCTATGGAGGAATAACATCTGAGAATTCAACAGTCTCAAGTCCTTTTATTGTCAAGGATCCTCTAAGGTTGGCCAAGTCCTTCAAAACTTTAACTTTGTGCTGCCAACTCGCAGCTCCAACATTGAACTCTTCCAAAGTTTGAAGTTTGGTTAAACCTCCAACTTCATGAGGCAGATAATTTGCATCATATCCATGTAGATGCCGCAAGTTAATTAGATCTCCAATTCGACTCGAGAATTCAAAGTTTGAAGATGATAAAGGTTGTACACAGACTCGTGAACATCATATATATCTACATATTGCAAGTGCTTAAGATTGTCAATCATATCCCAAGACAAGTTTTTACTTTTCTCCGAAATTAGTGTTCTAAGATTTGTCAACTTACACAATAAATCAGTTATGGGAAACCCTTGAACACCATGCAGTATGAGAGCTCGTAAACGCCTTGTTAGAAGATTATATTCAAACAAAGATTTCCAATTTATGGTTTCAGACATGTCACTGAGATATATGGACACATGCCGAATGGTTTTGGGGACATGACGAAATTCATCAGTGGTTATCAACACATATTCATCTCTAGCAACATATTGTGCTAAGTCGTGAATGAGATCATGCATGATGAATGTGCCTTTTGAAGAAATATCAAAATGCTGCAAAATTGACCTTTGTAAGAATTCGTTGACATAGGCATTGCCAATGTCCTCCTCCATCATTTTCCCTCTTGGTCGAGGGAAACCATGTGCCATCCATTGTTTAATTATAGTCGATTTTTCAAGTATAAAACCTTTGGGAAACAAGGATAAATACATGAAACATGACCTCAATTCGATGGGCATGCGATCGTAGCTCAATTTTAAGGCCGGCAATTTGTTGTTCTTCTCTTTATCAAACTCCCACAACTTGTTTTCTAATATATCATCCCATGCTTCTTCGTCATCTTCGACACGAAAGATACTTGCAAGCACCTTGACTGCCAAAGGTAATCCTCGACACTTCTCTATGATCTTTCGGCCAATGTTTAAATGCAAACTATCATCCTGGCCTTCGAAAGCAATCTTTATAAAACAATGACAAGCAATTGGCAAAAGGCAAATCCTTCAAGTAAAATGGAGGAGTTGTTTGCACAATCCTCACTACAGACTAATTCCGAGTGGTCGCTATAATTTTACCTCCTATTTTAGAACCAATTAGGATGTTCTTCAATGAATTCCACACCTCAAAGTTCTCATTCCAAACATCATCTAGTATAAGAAAAAAACTTCTTCCTTTCAAATTTTCCTTAAGAATACGAGAAAGTACATCTTGTTGGAGATAGCAGATGGAGACTGATCACCCAATCCCCACTGGCGCCGATCCAACTCTGTGCCATCATATATGTAATTTTTTTAGGGGTATATATGTAATTTCATTATTTTGTGGGCGGTTGCCCTAGCTCCATCATATATATGTTATATTTGGAGCGGTTATGTACTCTGGTGATTTTGAACATTAACATAGTGAAAAACTCTACGACGACCGTGAACGTAGGAGATCCATCTTCGAACCACGTAAATTTTGTGTGTATTTTTTTGTGTTTCTTGTGATCTTTCTATTCTTGTTCTTCGTATTTCACAACACATCTAAACTCATAATGTTATCCACCGTCATCGAAAAAGAGGTCACAATTTTTCTTGCTAAACTTGGAATATCAAAATCTTCAGACACATAAATCCATCCTCTGAAATCAAAACGTTTGCACAAATTCATATCATTATATATCATTTGTGCTAGTGTGGTTTTACCAATTCCACCCATGCTAACTATTTGAAGCACCGAAATGTTACACCCATTAGGTTCATCTGTTGGTAGTAACCATCTAATTATCTCATCTTTTTCGTTTTCCCTGCCAAAAACATTATCCTGGTCAAAAAGGGATGTAGTCTCAGTAGGCTCCCATTTTTTAGGACTATGTTTCTTTCCATCTTTCTCTCGTAATCTAATGTGTGCCCAATCAGAAGTTATCTCTTCAAATCTCTTCCTAAAATCATTAACTTTACATGCAAATTCATGTGAAAGTGAAACAGAAAGCTTCGGATGACAAGAATCCCAAACAAATACCTTGTCATGCTTATGATTGGCCATTTTGGATCTCATGTCTTCTACCTTGCTGCGTAGCACTTGATATTGTACTCGTCCACTGCATCCTCCGCGTCATAGGCCACCTCTTTGAGCTCCCTCAGACGAAGTTGTTCGGACTTGTCGCTGATGTCCCTCTCCTCAGCTTCGTCGAGTGCGGCATGGATCCGCCTCATGGTCCTCTCCAGCTCGTTTACCTCCTGCTCAGTCGACGAGCTGGAAGAAGCTCCCGGGATCAATGGACACAGCTTGTCTGCTGTCCACTTGAACAAGCAAGCAAGGCTTGCTTCCAACATCTCTCTCTCTCTCTCTCTCTCTCTCTCTCTCTCCTTCTTTCCTGCATAGCAAAGTTCCACTTCTTTCTTTTTCGGGGTTATTTACCTATGAAATATATTTATTTTAAATCTGACCTTAAAGTTATTAAGTATTTGAACTTATATCAATTTTTACATTTAGATTTTTTTGTTAAGTCTCATGCAAAATTATTATTGATTATTTTTTAGTAATAGTGAAAAATCAGTTGTATCTTTATTTCTTTAACATATGAAAAAACTGTTTAAAAAGACAACAACATCAACCTTTTATTTCTAATTATTAAAAGATATTACAAAAAATAGTTTACTAATATTATTTATTTTTATTTTATCTGTAATAAAAGAGAGAGTGAAACTGATTCTTGACATAATTTTGAACCATGGATTTGAGTGTCAAAAGCATTTTAAATGTTGGAAGTTATTTTAAATATAAGTAGTTACATGCTTAGATAAAAGTGTCAATAAATATTAACAAATAATTATAATATTTATTAAAATAAATATTGATTAAAAGTTATATTATAATAATATTAAAATATATGAATAAAAAGATAATATAATTGCTAATTTTTTATTTATTGAATATTTTTTTAATTAAACAATTTATATTCAAGCTAGAATTGATTGATTAAGAACTTATTTGACTTAGTTGATAAAAAATACTTGAATTAATGTCGATAAGTATTTTAAGTATTAAAATTTATTTTAAAATATAAATAATTACATGTTTGGATAAAAGTGTTGATAATATCAATAAATAGTTATAAAGTTTGTTAAAATAAATATTAATTAGGATATTTTTAAAATTATATGATAATTGATAAAAGAGTAACATAATTAGTTAAAGAAATAAGTTAATAAATTTAAAAAAATCCTGCTTATTTTTTCAACTTATAAATTATTATCATAACAATTTATAAGTATAATTTATATTTATTAAATATAAAAAAAATTAAAATTATAATAAGCTGAGTCAAAAAGACTCTAAGAGGACATTTAGTTTGGGAATAAGTCCAAGTCTTATTCCCTAATTTTTTTTATCAAACTTTTAAAACACTAATCATAAGTTCTACAGAGCATTAAATATTGGATTATACTTAAATTTACCTTTTAGTATTTTCAAAGAGAAGAGATTAAAATATTCGATTTTGAAGACTACACGATAGATTAAATATTTTTAATTCATCTACATTGTGAATAAAAATAGGGCTTAAGAGATGAACAATGATGAGGTACAACTCGCCATTTTTATCCCTTTTCATTTGTCGCTTAGTAGATAGCTCTTAGATGCTCCTGCTCATGTGAACACGTTATCAATAATTTGTTTTTATAATATATTTTTTTTCTAATTTACATCTAATCCTTAACATATTATGAATCCAAAATTGAATCATTTATTGCCAAATCGATAATTTTACCACTAATAAATTGTACTAGTCAAATTTTAACACTTTACTAAAATTATTATTATAACTACACTGTACTCTAAACTACTACTCCTTTTTGCAATAAAACAATGACAATAAAGAATAGGAGAATAAGAAATATTTGGAGCAGATTCTGCTTCACATGAATAAAGCACAATCAGATTTATAATGAATGACTCATATCAATATATGAAATCCTATATTTTAAAATGGAGCATGATCTGAATCTTTCATTATAAATCTGATGGTGTTTCATACATGTGAAGTAGAATTTGCTCCACATATTTCTTAATCCTAGTTATCGTGATTTTCCCTTATTTTTGTACATTTTAGAGTATTTTATTAAAATTTTAAAAATTGCTATTTTTTTGTGCGAACTATTTCGGCCCAATTAAATTTAAAAATATGGCCCTAGTTATTGTCTTTTCCATTGCCCTGTAATTAGTTCTTTTAAGTTACAATTTGACAAATGACATGCAAATACTCAAATAATTCTCCTCTCGTTCCACACTTTGTGCATGCAAAACTTTGACGTCAATACATGTCACGTAACACCTCAATTCAAATTTATGACTCCTCATGGACCACACCTGTCCAACTAGGACACATGTCGTGCTGCAAGAAACGAGCATGAGCTAGAAAAAGATCGTTCAACACGAACCATATCTTATTAGAACGCGACTCGTATTGTGCTCAAATTATGACCCAAACGAAATAATCATGTCACATCAAAGCGGGCCGTGTTCAAAGTAAACACTGGTCGTATTGAGTCACTAGACTCTAAGATAAATATTAATATTTTAATAAATCTAATTTCTGGATAAAATAAAATAATAGATTAAACCGTTTTGAACCCGGATTATACCATAAGAGGCCTTATAAATAGAGGTTAATTGAGGAGAAGCTCTTATTATTCTTCTCTCAAGGCCAAACACCAAAATATCTTTTTTCTGTCTCTTGAAGGACTAGAGATTGCCGGAAGAACTAGCCAACGAAATCGAGATATGTAATAAAGGAGGATCAACTTTAGAATTTTTCCATAAAAGAATATGGATTGCGTCTGATCCACGTTTGACATTGCGGACGACCACGCCTCTATGCCACGAGTCGTGTTCTGCATGCAACACCAGGACCAGGGGAAACAACCCGCATCGCCTATGACGTCGATCGTGTTCCTCGATTCATAGATGCGAATTGAAAACGAAGCCCGACATGGACCGTGTCCTTCTCGAACACCGGTCACGATATCTGATGATATCCGGCAAACATGGGCTGCATCGCCCGACACGCTCCGTGTTCTGACCAACAACTAAGCACAGACACGTACGGTGTCCTTTCACATGAATAATCTAGATTGAGTCAAAATATACTTTTATTTAGTTATTTTTTTTATTTAATAATATAAAAGAATATTTTATTGAGATTAGATATTTTATTTTAAAGTATTGACTTCCTTGTTATGTGATTTAGTCAAGACTAATATCTGGAGGGCTTACTATACATGTGTAAATGAGACGGGGATGCGGTGCAGCAATCTGATATCAGGTTATTGTGTAATAATTCTCATCACTGTAGCTTCAGCATTCAGATACCTTGCAAATAGCAGAGTATCCCGTTGATATTCACACATCTTAAAAGCAAATATGTAGCATCAGTGTCCTGGGATGTCAACGACAACAATAACTAAACGAGTATGATCTTTTAAAGAGAAATTATGCGGCAGATATGCCAGCCTTAAGTTGTCAGAAATGGTCTCTTGACCAAACATTCAGGAATCAGATTCGTCTTCACTCTCATTGCGAGGGGGAGTCCAAATTTTGGTCATTGTTTACTTCTCTTCTTCGACATCTTTCGATCCATAAACTTCTCTTCTTCGACATCTTTCGATCCAGAAACGTTCTTCCTCTTGGCAGCTAATATCGTCTGCAATGACAAATGTGATAAAAATGTTATCCTGCAGCTGTAAGGCCGAGTGTGTATCATGCATACAGGATAAGTTTATGTATTAAGTACATCACCTGGTGGGGGTCTACGTTGTTGAAAGTTTGATTTTGGTACCACTCCTCGGCTTTCTGTGAGTTGTATATCCTCACATTCCGGAGACTAGCAGGCAGCCATTCGTTTGGTGTGATATGAAGATAAGGACAGTCGTCAATCACCAAATGTTGAAGACAAGCAAGGTTGCCAATTCCACTTACAGAAATCAGCCCCTTGGCACGCTTTCATAACCAGTTCCTCAAGTGAATGTAGACTTTGGTCATCTCGAAAACCTAAAGAGTCATCCGGATAAAATTCAATCTTCAGACTCCCAAGCATTGGAAGGTGGCAATGAGAGAGCATCTCAGGATTCCATTCCTGCTCGAACTTTAATTCATTGAGTGAAGAAAGATATGGTAGTCTCTAATGACACATGTACTCCACAAGACTAGTTCTTCAGTACCTCCACAAGATCAGCTCCTCACGTATGCTCAGATCCACATATCACGCCTACATTATCACCACTCTACTTTCCTTATTTTCTGCAACTGTAATTGCTTACAAGTTATAAATATTACCGACTGTACTCATTGCAAATCATTGAATAACATTCTCTTCAATCACTTGAGTTAAGTTGGTATCAGAGCATAACAGCCATGTCTTCCTCTGCCTCTTCTTCAGCCACTGAAACAGAAATGCCT
>LTAE01000296.1:23872-39062 GCA_001647135.1 Pontederia paniculata | reverse complement strand
CAAGGACACCTTAAAGATGGTCTTTACCATCTTAAGCCAGCTGTTGCGCCACCAAACTGCTCTTCTCAGCCCTGTTTCCTCTACCACATGGCATAACAGGCTCGGTCATCCACAACATCGGATTCTGCGACACGTTCTCAATAAACATCATCTGCAGCACCAGCAAATACACAACTCGCCACGCTGCTCGTCATGCCTCCAAGGAAAAGCTTCCATACTACACTTGCCGTCAACCAATAACTTCAGCACCAAACCTCTCCAAGTCCTCTTCGCTGATGTTTGGGGACCTGCTCCCCAAAAATCTGCCGATGGACACTTGTTTTTTACTCTCTTTGTAGATGATTTTACCCGCTACACTTGGTTATTTCCTCTCTTTCATAAGTCTGATGTAATGAAAATATTTCCAACTTTCCATATATTTCTTGAGCGCCAATTTGACTGCAAATTAAAAGCCTTGCAAACCGACCGTGGCGGCGAGTTCATTGCCCTTTCCTCTTATCTCGCGAGTCATGGAATTGCCCATCGTCTAACTTGCGCGCATACGCATGAACAAAATGGAACTGTCGAACGTAAGATTCGACACGTTGTTGAAACAGCCCTCACATTACTTACCCACGCTTCTTTGCCGCGCCGCTACTGGCATTATGCCATGGATACTGCTGCTCACCTAATAAACAGGTTACCAACTCCTGTTCTTCACAATATGTCCCCATTTCAAATGTTATACAAGAAACCACCCGATTATCACTTTCTACGCACATTTGGTTGTGTTGTTTTTCCCTTCACAAGACCATACAATAGACATAAGTTTGACACTCGTGCTCTCCCGTGTGTCTTCATGGGGTATTCACCCACGTCCATCGGCTACCGCTGCCTTCATCCCACCACCGGAAAAATCTATGTCTCGCGACATGTTCAATTTGATGAACGCATTTTTCCTTTCTCCACCAAAGTCGCTGCTTCACCATCAATACCACTTACCATGCCACCTTGGTTCTCTGTTTCCCTGTTACCCCCATTGGCTGATACTTCAACACCTACTCCACATCAGCCAAACACATCAACACCCTCCTCCACCTCCAGCAATGACCTCCCTTCCTCTACTCGTCCTCCAGAAAACACATTGTCATCTTCTGCACCACCTTCCCCACGCCAACTCCGTCCTCGGAAACCAATCGACTACAGATTCCTTGCTGGTTTCAAAGCCCTTCAAACATCTGTCTCTCCAGCACCCACTCCTACATGCTTTACCACAGCTAACAAGTACCAATGTTGGCGCGAAGCTATGTCTGAGGAATTCATGGCTCTCCTACGCAATGGCACCTGGTCTCTAGTTCCTCGAACTACTAATATGAATGTGGTTGGCTGCAGGTGGATCTTTCGCACCAAATACAAGCCCGATGGACGTATTGATCGCTACAAAGCACGCCTGGTCGCCAAGGGATTCCACCAAACACCCGGAATAGATTATGCTGAAACCTTCAGTCCGGTGATCAAGCCTACCACAATTAGACTTGTCTTGTCCATTGCTGTCTCTAATGGTTGGTCGCTTCGACAACTTGACATCAACAATGCTTTTCTGCATGGCACGCTATCAGATGTTGTTCACATGGAACAACCTCCTGGCTTCGTCGACCAGCTACAGCCAAATCATGTATGTCGCCTACACAAGTCCTTGTACGGTCTCAAGCAAGCCCCGCGCGCGTGGTTCCAGACCCTCACTGCAGCATTATTTTCCTTTGGTTTTCGGGCTTCTGCCACAGACACGTCGTTATTCATCTATACAACTCAAACTGCAATTGCCTACCTGCTGGTTTATGTTGATGACATCCTCCTTACAGGTTCATCATCCACAACAGTTCGCAGCATCATTCAACATCTTAATCGGCAGTTCACTGTCCGAGACATGGGGCATCCTCACTATTTTCTCGGTATCGAAATACTTACAACAAGTCATGGCTTGCTGCTGACTCAACAGAAATACATTAGAGACATCTTAACTCGCGCCAAAATGCTCGACTCCAAAGCTGTTTCCACTCCAATGGCTCTCAGCAAGTCTGCACCTCCAAGCACACCATTTCCTGATATAACTCTTTATCGCCAGATTGTCGGCTCCTTGCAGTACTTGCATCTTACAAGGCCGGATATTGCATTCGCTATCAACCACGCATGCCAGTTTATGAACACTCCCTCTACTTCAGATTGGCAGCTAGTGAAGCGCATTCTCCGCTATCTCAATAGTACCAAGGATCTCGGTCTTACCATATGTCGTTCCTCGATTGATCAACTGAATGCTTTCTCGGACGCAGATTGGGCCGGTTGTCCACTTGATCGAAAGTCAGTAGGCGGCTTTGCAATTTTTCTCGGCAACAATTTAATTTCATGGGCAGCTAAGAAACAGAAAACAGTTTCGCGGTCATCAACAGAATCAGAGTACAAATCAATCGCCAATGCCACTGCCGAACTTATATGGCTGCAGTCCCTCCTTCGCGAACTTGGCATCTCCTCACGCAATTCTCCAATTTTATGGTGTGATAATGTTGGAGCCACGTACCTCTGTGCCAATCCTATTTTTCACGCTCGAACAAAACATGTTGAGGTGGATTTCCATTTTGTGCGGGATGAAGTCACCAATCAACGTTTGCAAGTTCGCTTCATTTCAACCAAAGACCAATTAACAGATATTATGACAAAACCCCTCTCTAGCGCTCGGTTCAAGTTTATTCGTGACAAGCTCCGGCTAAGCTGCACCCCGCCGGACTTGCGGGGGGGTAATGACACATGTACTCCACAAGACTAGTTCTTCAGTACCTCCACAAGATCAGCTCCTCACGTATGCTCAGATCCACATATCACGCCTACATTATCACCACTCTACTTTCCTTATTTTCTGCAACTGTAATTGCTTACAAGTTATAAATATTACCGACTGTACTCATTGCAAATCATTGAATAACATTCTCTTCAATCACTTGAGTTAAGTGTCTCATTAGTTTAGCGCAATTTGAAATCTTGAGCTGACGAAGACATGGAAAATCACAGTTTGCCACCCCCTTCCACTCCTCCCATTCTTCCATTCCTTCAAACATCAATTCCTCCAGCAATGGGAAGCAGCTGCTCCTATAAACAGGAGCAGTAGCAGTGCTTGGAGACGAGAACAGAAACTCGTGCCCAACACTCTTCACTCCTAGCATATACATTATACTGAGCCTTTTGAGAGAAGGCAACTGACCAAATGCTGGCAGAGAAATGGAGTTGCAGTGGAGAAGTTCCATTCTCACTAGTTTGTAGAAGGAATTATCACCACACCACATCGGAAAATGGCACCTGGATATCCACTTATCCACAAAGATCTGAGGTTGGGATGAGGTTGGAGACAGTTCAACACCTGTTCAGCTAACTTCTCATCCTGATTATGTGCACTCACACCCCACCATAATGCCAAGTTGTCAATCCCTCTCTTGCTAACCAAATAGGCGTCTGGAGGAATAACATCTGATGGTCCAATACATTCAAGTCCTGTTACTTGGAGAGAGCCTCCAAGTTTGTCCAAATGCTTCAAATCTCTCAGTTTGCATTGACTACTGTCAGCTCCCGCTGTGAAATATTCCAATGTTTGGAGGTTGGTGAAACCTCCAACCTCATGTGGCAGATAACCCCAATCATATCCGTGCAGATGCCGCAAGTTAATAAGATCACCGATACGTCTAGATAACTTGATGCTGCAACGAGAACTGACAAAAGTTAAAGTTTCAACATGGCGGAGGGTGTACAACGATGTGGGAATGTACTCAACACCAGAAATCTCTAAATAGTGCAAGTGTTGAGGTTGGCGATTGAATCCAGAAAGTCTGTACTGTTCTCCACATATAAAATGAGTATTCTCAGGCATGTCAAATGAGGCAACAAAACAGTGAGGGGTAACCTGTAGATAGAATGTAATATTAGTGTATGTAAAGGAGGCATTGCTTCAAACAAGCGCTTCCAATATATTATTTCAGAATCTGCCTTCAGTTGCACAGATAAATGTAAAACTTTTCTAGGAACATGACTGTAATGACACAATTTATCATTTCATAGTTATCAATAAATACTCATCTTTAGCAACATATTGTGCCAAATCATGAACAAGATCATGCATAATGACCTTGTCTTTTATCCATATATCAAAATACTGTAAGATTGACATTCGCACTAATTCGTTGAAATAGGCATTGCTAATATCCTCTTGATCAATGTTTTGCATCTTACGTGGAAATATCGCACCTGACAACCATTGTTTGACTGTAGCTGGTTTTTTCAAATTGAGAACCTTTGGGAAACAAAGATACATAAAACATGGTCTTAATTTTGCAGGCATGAATTCATAACTCAATTTTAAAAATGGTGAAACATTGTTTCGATCATGCCCCCATAACTTGCTAACTAATATATCAACCCATTTTTCTTCATCATATTGATTGATAAGAATACTTGCAAGCACTTTAATAGCCAAAGCCCAAAGGTACTCCTTCACAATTGTTGACGATCTTCTTACCAATACTTACCAAACTATTAGATAAATACCAACGTCGATCTTCAAAAGCGATATTGGAAAACAAGCTCCAAGAATTATCCAACGATAAACCATTTAAATAAATCGGCGGATTTGTTCGCATAATTCTGGCCACATGCTCATTTCGAGTAGTCACTACAATTTTGCCGATGCAAACACTAGACAAAAGTGTTTTCAATGAATTCCAAAGCTCAAAATTTTCATTCCAAACATCATCTAAAACGAGAAAAACATTTTCCCTTCTAGTGTCTCCTTGAGAGTCTTATAGAGCTCATCCAAGCACAAATTGTTATCTACTCTCATAGAAGAAAAGGATATGATAATTTTATTCGTTAGACTTGTGACATCAAAATCCTGGGAGACACATATCCATCCTCGCAAATTGAAATAATTGCACACTCTTGTGTCATTATATATCATCTGCGCTGAAACACT
Source organism: Pontederia paniculata (assembly GCA_001647135.1). NCBI lineage: Eukaryota > Viridiplantae > Streptophyta > Magnoliopsida > Commelinales > Pontederiaceae > Pontederia > Pontederia paniculata. The sequence goes on along the minus strand of LTAE01000296.1, from coordinate 34,072 downwards.
CAAACTTCATCCCCATTAGGGTCATCCCCTTTTAGTATCCTTTCGACTAACACATCCAATTCCACCAAATCGGTGGAATGAAAATATGGTGGCTTTAAGGGTTACCATAACTCTCCGTAACCTTTATACCATCAAAAAAATAAAATATCCAAACGTGAGTTATAATAACCCTTCTCAACTCATCCATCGATAACCCTCGAGATCCACCCCTAACTCGTTATCCAAACGAGGCCTAAGCGTATGCAAAGTGGGGTTTGAGATCGAGTGAGTGGGAACTCATATCATCCCTGGGCGCAGGTGCAGGTTTCGCAGAACACGGCGGGCGGCGGCCGACGATGGTCGGATGGGAGGGCTACTGGTCGAAGAGGGGAGAGATGGATGACAATATGAGGTGCCGGGTACCTGAAAGAAGAGCGGGGCCTCGCCGGAGATCGCATGCCGGGCGGTGGACAGTGGTTCCACGGACGGAAAGCATGGCTTCCTCCTGCTTCATTGGACCCACCGGGCAACCCATCCAAGGTGCAGCGGTAGGATTGGAGCTTTTGATAGCGCAACTTGGTGAAATTTTTTATGAGTGCTTTCCTTGAAAAATAGTTGTAGATAACAACTATTTTTGTACTTTTTCTCACGGATAGGAAACTTTTCTTTTTCCCAAAGTAGTGTACAACTGTTTTTATTTACATCAAGCTGTGTTAAACAGCTTTTCCAAACACACCATTTCTTTTTTTTCTCTCTTTTTTAATCTATAGCTTCATCCGTGAATCCTCTTGATTTTGAGTTAGAAACTTATATTTTTTTACTTTTTTCGTGAGCTTCTTTTGTAATTGAAAATAATTAAAAAATAAAAATAAAAAAATAATAAATTTTAAATTAAGTTCGGTTGACACGTATGACTAACGGGTCTGTGCCCCGGGTTGAAGGATAGGGAGCTAGTAGCCCCAAGTTCGAGCATCAGAGTCACCAATTTGATCAGAATTTACCTTACCGCTTGGGTGCTAGGACCAGTGTTGAAAAATTCGGACAGGACCGAACCGGCCGGTCAAACTGGTCGGACCGTTATTCGGTCCCAAAAATGGGTCATGAATCGAAAATGCTTTTGAACCTATTTGGACTGGTCAAACCCGATCAAAATCCGGTTTTGACCGGTCAAATCGGTGATTTTAGTTGAATCGGATGCATAAAAAAAATTCTCAAAAATCCTAAAAAATTTTAAACGGGGTGCATATTACATTTATTAAATTTGTGTAATTGATTAAATGCTAGAGTAATTAATATTATTATGAATCATATGCTACTTTCTTAGGTTTCATTATGTATTTAGTTTAATTTATGTTACTTTATAAAATTGATCAAATTTAGTTATTGAATATATTGTTATGTATCATATATATCATTTTCGATTTTTTTGTTAACACTGAACATAAATTTTAGTAATTAATAATTGTGAACTTATGAATTAAGATAAAAAAATTATATATGTTGTAATTTATATGGTATCTTGTATTTTAATTTTAACACATTAATTATTTAAATATATTTATTATCAATTGCTTTGACCATCCAGTTTAAACAGTTTAACCGGTCCTTACCTGACCCGATGAACTATCCGAGTCGACGTCCGATCCGGATTTTACAACATTGGCTAGGAGCCTTGGACATCGATGAAATTTACCCAAAAAATAAATAAATAAATTTCATCTTTCGATAATTTTGTCAATAATATTAAATAGTTATATCATAAAATAATTAGCTAGTTTACCAGAATAATGTTATTAATAAAATAAATGTTTATTTGTTTTAATGAAAGTTTTTTTTAAAAAAAAATAGTTGGTCAGTAAAAAATTTACTTTAGATAAATAAATTACCGAAAATTTGTCTTTTTATTTTATATTTCTTAAAATAGTTTTCTGCATATTTTTAAACTATATATATTAGATACATAAAAACGAATTATTGTTTTTAAGAGATATTTTTCTGAAACTTTATTTTCGTTAAATTGAGATTTGTTTTACGTGGAAAAAGGATAAAATTTGATAGTGAAAAAAATGAAAAAAATGCCTAAAAAAGGTGATGAAAGAAGGAAATTTTAATAATCTTACTTATTGCATCCTTTGTGATGTAATGTTAAGGAGAAAAAAAATATCAGGAATGATGGTTTTAAATTTGTAATGATGTCGTCATTTAATTAATCAAAACTCAAAACTCGTATTAGATAAAAATATTAAAATAGTTTGGTGATTTAGATAGAAAAATGGATACTTCTCCAAGTTAAGCTCTCGAAGTCGATCAGGACGCAACAAAAGAATGCCGATCTCCGGCGAGAGAACTAAGGCCGCGGCGGCGGTGATGGTCGTCGCGTGCATTGCCATGATCTCGGTCGTGGCCTCGGAGTTCTACCGCCGTCGTCGGCAGCGTCTAAGGCGGCAGAAGGCCGAGCAGGCGGACGCCGGCCAGCTTCATCCGCGGCGGCGATGCTCAGAGTTCGACGAGAAGCCGCAGAATCGATTCAAGCGCGTGCTCGCGGACAACTCCTACTCCCCGTTCAAACATTTCAAACGCGAGGGCAAAGAGAAAGGTGCCGGTTCCCTTTTCATCTTGTCTCTAGGGATTTTGCTGTGGTTTTAGAGTAGAGACGAATAATCGGGTTCTTGATTTTTCAAGTTCTGTCCTTGGTTTCAGAAGATTGAAATGAAAAGTACTTCTGTAGAAAGCTGTGATATTTTCTCGTTTTCTTGCAATAAATTTCATCTACTACGAAAAAAAATTTATCTTTTGTTATTCCCTTGTAATCTTAAACATGGATGTTACTGTGAAAGTTTGAGGCTTTATGAAGTCGCGCAATCTTCAAAGGTGGCGCCAGATGAGGTGCTCCAGTGGCTAACGGTGACCTAATTACTGGAGTAAAAATCGACAGATACGTTTATGGACGTATTCAGAATCCTAAAGCAGCCCTTCTTAATACGTTTGATAAGTATTCAAAATGTGGTATCATCTACAACTACAATAGAGAGTTCTTTAGCTTGATGCTCAATAATAGTTAGATTTGAAAATTTAAGGTTTCTGCAAATTTGCGATCTTATTATAATGTTCTGATCTTTACTTAAGCTTCTTTCAGAAAAAAAAAAAAAAAGTGAGAGAAAAGTTGCTTGATGAAAGAAAAAAATGACGTTTTCTCTTTTCTCTTGCTATTTGACTTGAAACAGGCAGCCATATTTTCTTGGTGATTGCTAATTTACAGAAAGGTTTAGTTGAAAATAAGAATTTAACGAGTATTTCTGCGGGCAGGTGCATTAAGAGAGACTCAAGGTGGTCCGCATTGAATGATAGTTGTCTTTTGTGATATCTGTTTAATATGCATCATTTGAACCTTGAGACTTTAAACAATTGAGATTTTGGCTTTGTTAATTTCCCTACAATAAAATAATGATTAATTTTAAAAATGATACCTGATTTTGGGTCGTGAACCAAGACATGTTTTAATAAAGGATTACTATGCATTGTTAGTCGAATTTTCAGCTTGTTCACACAAACACACACGTTTATAAAACTTGTGCTTCTATATATCGATTGAGGTTTACTTCTGATGATTGTATTCAGTCAATTGATTGCCGCTAGATATTCTCCATTCCCAAATATCAACGTCTAGACAGAATACTTTTTAGGTGGAAGACCCATGAGATTTGATCTTTTATAGTGCTAGCAAACAGGCTAACATTTTTTATGTCTCAAAGTTCCTCGAACAAATGCTTTGCAGTTGCTTGTAAGTTCTATGCTCCTGAAAACTTATTTGTTTCTGTGAAAATAACTAGTCACCTTGATCATGTTCCAGAAAAGGAGAGTAATAAGTTTCAAAGAAAAAATTACTTTATGGCTAATAAATTGGTTTTTCTATGTGAATTCTGTTGAATTTGTCTCAATGGATCTCAGTATTGTTTGCAAGTTCTCGTGCCTTAACAATTCATTTTATTTTGAATACAGAGGTTGATTGTTTGTCCTCTTTCAATAAAAGTTCTTGTGCCAGTGTCAGGAATATGTCCTTAACTTTGTTGAAATATGATTTCTACTTGTTTATTTCATATTTACCATTCTTTGTGCAGAAATATCCTTACAAATGCACCCATTTTCAACTGAGATCACAACTTTGTTGGAGCATCCTCCTTCAGATATAACTTTCATAAAAGAACATAGATGTCCAGATATGAGTGCAACCTTTGTTTGGGTGGATACAACATCAAAGTTAGAGGACCTCGCGGCACAATTAAGTAAGGAAAGTGTCTTTGCTGTTGATACTGAACAGCATAGTCTGAGATCATTCCTTGGATTTTCAGCTCTGATGCAGGTATTTCTTCTATGATAGAACATCAAAAGTAGATATCACCATTCTGTCAATTCTTTGTAAGCTTTTTACTCTTGAACCTTCAGATCTCTATTCATGAAGAAGATTACTTGATAGATACAATAGCTCTGCATGACTCAATGTCTATTCTACGTGCAGTTTTTGCTGATCCATCAATCTGCAAGGTAAAGTCATGACACTGAGGTAGATAGTCTGCTTAATGTGCTTTAATAGGATGCATTTTCACTCAGTTAGTATTCTTCTAAGTGTACTTCAAACTAATAATTTTATGAATCTTTTATGGGCTATTTAAAAGTTAGGCTTAGTATTGATGTATAAAGAGACCCATGTATTTTTTTGCAGGTTTTTCATGGAGCTGATAATGATGTCCTTTGGCTTCAAAGGGACTTCCATATATATGTTGTTAACATGTTTGATACTGCCAAGGTGATGCGATTTTGTCAACATTAAGACTACCATTCATGGTTGCTTTTGTTATTCCAGTCTTGCAGAAAATACTGTTAACGAGATAGTCCCATATTTAACACTTTCTGCTTGACGGCTGAAGCACAAGACACTGTTTATGCATTTACATGTGTTTAAATAGCTTAATTTGTTTGCAAATGTACTGTTTTACTTAGACATAGCTAGAGACATATGTTTTATGTAATTTTGTGGTAGGTATATAGTCACATGCATTATTGCCAATGAACATGTGATCTTTTTGTAATTTTGTGGTATATATACATACATACATACATACATACATACATACATACATACATACATACATACATACATACATACATATATACATACATACATACATACATACATACATACATACATACATACATACATACATACATACATACATACATACATACATACATACATACATACATTATATATATATATATATATATATATTGCAAATTTATTGTTCTACTTATCCTTTGCTAGACAACATGTGAATTTTTGTAATTTTGTGGTAGATAAATATTAACATTGGAAGACAAAGAAAAAGGGGGTCAATGCATATGTAGCATGCTATAAGTTTATCACACATAGGGGGCCAGAAGATGAGTTATGGTCCTTATGGATGTAATTATCTTCCACATCGAATGGTTTTTTTGTAAGCGTGCTAGATTGTAGCATCATACACATGCATTATTGCCCAAAAGATTAACAAGCGAAAAAACTTCTTTATTTGACAAGTCCTGCTTTTTGATATATTCATTACATGTGGAGCAGCTTCCTTCGAGATAGCCTTTATGATTATGAATTGCTAATAATATATTATGTTTTTGTCTATTATCAGAATCATCCTATACTATTACACCTAGCAAACTTTGTCTTGAGATTCTCGTTGAACATTATTTGTCAGTGTTACTGATAAAAGAAAATTTAAAGAGTTGAAATAGGCCATTGTGTTCACTAGAGGCAAAATAGCTATTTTTAAGTTGGCAATTAATATGGGCATGACATATGGAGAGAGAAATTTAAAGCAATCTTGACAAAAATAGGTAAAAAAGTTGCAGATGTTTCAAAGTGTCACAGTGTTTCTAGTTGCATCATCTTTCTTACATAAGAAAGCCCAGAGTTGGTGTGCTTGATTGATGAAGCCTTTATTGAATGCCTTCACTCTTAATTATTAATTTTAATGAAGGGCGTTCTGAATAATTCATTATTTTGCAGGCTTGTGAGATTTTGTCCAAACCACAGAAATCATTGGCATATTTACTGGAGACATATTGTGAAGTTTCAACAGACAAAACATTACAGGTGCATATGTTTCTAGACTATCAGTTGTTGCCCTCGTTAGATTGTATTGTTTTGCTAGCAGGATCACATGGGTCTTGTGAACTTTTATAGTGACATCTAATCAATATCATTTTATCATGCACTTATTCACTTACTTGGTAGTTGAGGAATATGGGAGTTCCTAAATAACATCATTGGAAGTAGGTAAAGTATGCAAAGTTATTCCGCTACAAACTGCAACTTATTGTGTTTTATTCTTGTATTTCCTCTTTAAGCAACCCTATTTAACTTTTTTTTTTTCCATCCATTCTGTCTGTTTCATCTTTTGTTACTAATTTTATCTTTAGGATCATCATTAGTGTAAAAAGGGAACCTTCTTGACGGGGCTTCATCATGATGTTGGAGCTTTGAACATGATTCTTTGCATTGTCCTGTGTTCTCATGTTTAATGTTTCTTAGATTTCGTATAACATTTGGCCACACTAAATTACTAGTAATAGTTTTTGGAACATTTGGGACTAGCAAAATGCATCTTTCTGTCGGCTTTTAGAAAAAAATGTATCTTTCAGATGTGTATGCATACCTGAATTTCATACATTGTCACATCTCTTCTTTTGCCAGAAACCGTTTCGCTTTACCGATTTTCACCATGTTGATTTATACTTATAATGAGAGTTTTCTTTTAGCATTTTCTCGTATTACTTGGTTGTTTTGCTTCTTATGGCTTATGAAATATATCTTTTGTACATTTTATTTAATTATATATTCCTCATTTGATAACAGCGTGAAGATTGGAGGATACGCCCACTATCAGCTAGTATGATTCGGTATGCCCGTACGGATGCACACTATTTATTGTACATTGCTGATTGTTTGACGTCTGAACTCCAGACGATGACTCTTGGTATGCACTTTCTCATGAGTCTGATGACAATTAATTGTTTCATGACCATTTTTTGTTCAACTTATGATCTTAGAACACAACTTTTATAAATGATGGTCAAAGTTTTATGATGTTGATAGTTTTGAGCCTAGTTAAGTGTAACCCAGAGGTGAAATATCATATCAATAAAAAAAGTGGTCAAATATTGTAAGATATTCCTCAATATTGAGTGATGTGTTAAGCTCTTAACTCACGACGTCCTAACATATAAATTACTTAGCCTGATGATATATGAAAATCAATTTCTCATTTTCATTGATATCCGCCTAATGTTGTTCTAATTCATTGTATTATTATAAATTTAACTTAGCAGAAAGAAGTTAGCTTCTATATCATTTAGTATCTTCAGAATTTACTTTTAGTACTTTTGGATTCTCTTTGACCAAATATTATAATATATCATATTTCAGCTTCTTTAGATGACAATCTGGATTTTTTCTTTGAGGCAACTCGTCGTTCGAACATGGTTTGCTTGCAAGTTTATGCGAAAGAGGTCGATTCTATTCCTGGAGCTTCTGCTGCAGCATCCATAATATCTCGTAACCTGAATATTGAGGGATTATCCTCAGCATGTTCTGGAACTAAGGTACCTTTTCTTTAGTCATCATTTCACACATCATCATATATTTCTATTTGGCGATAATATGTAACTCCATTTTCTTCTAATTTCAGGATCGTATTTGGATATTATGTGCATGGAGGGACTTAATGGTTAGTTTAATAGATTTTTTTCAAACATGTGGTAGTTCAATGCTAACAGTTTATCTTCATGTTGCCTAGTAAATGCAAATATATCCACAATGGTTAGCTTTAATAGATTTTTTTCAAACATGTGGTAGTTCAATGCTATCAGTTTATCTTCAGTTTATCTTCAAACATGTGGTAGTTTAGCTTTAATTGTATATCCACAATTTTCTTCTTATTCTTAGAACTTAACAAGTCTTGAAACTGATCAGTTTGGTCTCTTCAAATGTAGTTAGATTTTTAAATTTGATCCATTCACGGATTCTAATAATATATGGTCCCAAGTAACATTTTGAGGAGGATAAGTGTACAAGAGTCTGTGCTAGGGGATGGGACTTCTCCCTTGGCCTCAGGCACACCCTCACTGCCCAGCGCCAACAACGTGCCACGGGAGATGACAAGAACGTCTCCGTCCCCTCTCTCATTTTTCTCATGCATCGACACATCTCTGGTCCACCCAGAGGTTCCCCACTATCGTCCTTCTCACCACCCTTTTTCTTCCCGCTCTTTCCTTGTTCCCCTCTGGCCATGAAGACAGTGTTGCTTCCCACCGACAATCAATGGACCAAGGTGGTCAGACCTCAACGTCGCCAGTCACCCTCATTTGAGCGGATTTATTTCCGTTGTAGCCTTGTAGGTGTACATGGCATCTCGTGTGATCCTGCATCTTCCCAAAAGGTGCTTATGCACCGGTCAGGAAACATGGTGCTAGGGAGAAAGACCAGCCACGAAGCCACTATCAGCCATGAAGAAGACAACATCCCGCAGTCAGCACAAGGAACAAACACCTCCAGCAGCCATATTGTCCATCGACGATCATCTTGGTGTCGGTCCCCTGGTATGTTACAATGACTCAGAATGCCCTTCCCCACAAAAGCTGCATGGTTGGTGTCTCGTCGACCGGTTTGCTCGACGTAGCTCTAGTTGGGATAGCATTGCCGCCTCCCTCGACCCTTAGTTGCTAATTCACCTATCCCGTTTTGGTGCCCGCCTTTTCTGCACCAGCTTGTCGTGCACCGCGAACTCCTCTCCAACCACCTCCCTCTCTTAAGCGATGGCGCCGTATGTTGGCAACATCCCAGTCATTGGCTTGTCGGACCTGTCGACGACTACCGCCATCGTGGTACCCCGACTTGGTTTGTCACCACCTCCAACTACCATGGTCCTACGTGTCCCATGCAGCAGCGTATATCTGATCCACGTCCACCACTATCCGTCGAAGAACTCATGGTCGGTCATACACAAGCCATCAACAACCACCTAAAATTCGCGACTGCTACAATGCATGCATCACCTGCCGTCTCTCTTGTGTCTTATGTTGCTGACACCTATATTGCAACCAACAACTCCCCCTGACCAACACTCTAACTCGCATCACTCGACTAAACCCCACCTCCCACTCCACACTGAGCCTGCACCTAACCCTTCCCACCTACCTAAACCACAACCCACTAGATATGAACTTGAACCTCACCCCACTATGCCTGAGTTTGAGCTAGATCACATTAGGCCCCAACCCAACCACCAGGGACCCATTCCCATTGAGACTGAACTTGAACCCCATCCACTGCCTGAGCCCAAGTCTAAACTTGTGTCCATGGAGCTCGGGCTCAACCACACTAGATTAGAACCTAACCAGACAACACTCGTCCAACCCCTTTCCCGCCCCCTCCCCACCCTTTGGAGGACCCTCTAGGCCGGTTGATCGATAGTTCCTCATGCCATTACTGCCACCACCGTCAGCACACGCCTTCCCTTCCCCACACCCCTCCCCCGCCAACCACTACCACCACCTTTATTGCTTGCAGGTCAAGAGCATAAGCCACTGGTAGCACCACGTCATCAACCAGTTGTTGTGGGCGAGCCACCCAGGGTCAAGCTTGCCACACCGACACCCACGATCCTCTAGGTTTCACCCGATGAGGAGGTTGCTATGGTAACAGAGGTGAAAAATTTTTAGGGGGTCCGGATGAGAGGTGAACCCAACACAAGATAAGGAAACTCAAGGGTGCTCACACGTTTCATGACTGCGGGGCGAGATCTATTTCTTTATGAAGATCTTAACATGGAACGTACACGACCTCGATGAGGCCGAGAGGCGTCAGACCCATGGCCGTTATTTGCGGTAGGATGTCGAATGTCATCATGCTTCAGGAGACAGCTTTCTGAGAGCATCTATCTCATGTGGAGCCAAATTGGCAGATCTTGGCTCATGCATAGACTTGGTTCTACAGGACGATTCAATTGTTGCATCCAATGTTGTCAAACTCGTAAAACGGACACGACACGGAAGGGTTCCGAAAACATGAAATCGTAGAGACGTAACACGGAACGGCCGATTCTACCATATTTTATTTTAACATATATATATATGTATATATATATATATATATATATATATATATATATATTA
>LTAE01000296.1:0-23159 GCA_001647135.1 Pontederia paniculata | reverse complement strand
AGAGGAAGAGAGAGGAACCTGAAGAAAGCGGCGGCAGCAGAGCGGAGATGGTAGTAGCAGAGTGGCGATGCCAGCAGCAGAGTAGAAGTGGCGGCAGCAGCGCAGAAGTGGTGGCAGCAGCAGCAGAGCGAAGACGGCAACAGCAGCGCGGTGGTGGCAGCAGCAGAAGCAGAGCAGCGATGGTAGTAGATCAGGCGGCAGGCAGCAGAGAGGCGGCGAATGAAGGCGGCAAAACAAAACGGGAGAAGAAATCAGGCCAGGAGGCTTACAGAACTAACACCCTATCATCCAGGTAAGAGAAAAAGTAGGAAGATCGGGACGGCGTCTCCACCGATTTTACGTGCCAGCACGCGATCCTACCGCGTGCTGGCCAAAAACGATTCAGCGTAGGATCGAACACGTTTTTCTGGCTTCTACACGTAAAATCGTACGATTCTACGTTTCAAGACGCGATTTTGACAACATTGGTTGCATCATTGGGTGGCAGATGAACCTTTTCGACATTGTCGACTCATGGAGTTACAAATTCTCCATTTTGATTCATGTCCACCATCAAGTTAATGGGCACAAGTACTTTTTCTTTTATGTCGACGATCCACACGACGTCATTATGGGGCACACTATTGGAGGAGCTCCTCAGTGTTGGTCTCGTCTCCAAGGGGCACATTGGCTGATCGGTGGTGATTTCAATGTTACTCCCTACATTGACGATCCCAACCGTGATATGTGGGAAGGACTCAAGGGCGGCAGTGTTTCAAGATTTTATCGAGTCTCAGTCATTGGTGGACTTTTTGGCAACAAAGTTGTAAATTCACATAGAGGAGCTTTAAATGCAATCCACCTTGGCTCGCTAGAGATAGTTGAGGCTCAACTTTTGGTGGATGTCTAGGCCATGGAGCGACCTTTCTTGGATCACACTTCTCTCGTGTGGCAATCCAACAAGGCCACCCCCTACATCTTACTTTAGATTTGAGGGCTCATGGCTCCTAGAGGATGCTTTGAAACAATTAGACGATGAGCAGTGGCTTCGCATCTCGACACTTGATAGGGCAACTAGGACAATGGCAACACGGCTTACTGCCATCTAGGTGTCTTCCTCAAGGACCGCAGGAGATAGATACGAGATGTCGATCGGAGGCGTTGGCAGCTATTTCACATCTGAACCAAACAAAGGATTTTTGGAGCCTCACCCTCAACGAGGTCGTGGAGAGGAGACGCCACTAGATAGTGATTCAAATGGAGGGTCAAAAGGTGGAGATCCAATAGAGGCAGCAACTCTAACAAACATAGCTACTATAGGGGGATGCCAACTCCAGGTTCTTCCACTTATAGGCGAGCTGCGATCAGTCGGCCAATCGGATTGATCGCCTTGTTCGATCACCTTATCCAATACGATCTACCTCATAATGGCTAGGGTATTGGCAAACCGTCGATTTAGAGTGGTTTTGGAGTCTCTTTCCATCTAGTGCAGTTGGCTTTCATCGGTGGACACTCCATAGTAGACAACTGCAATATCACCTCCGAGATCATAACATCTTGGAAGCCGACAAGACATTATGGCTATCCAAGTGCGTATTCTCTACATGCCAGGCAGGCATCTTGAGAGGTTCCCCTCCCCCCACTACCGCACCCTCACTCCCCAACCAACCAGGTTGTAGCTAGTCTTGTACCCCTCCTCCAATATGCGAGCAACGCATTATTTTTCATTGAGGGATCCGTCATATAGGCCTGAGGGGTCACCATCTTGGTGGAGCTTTTTAGTGAGATGTTTGATCTGTTGATGAGTCATGTCAAGTCTTCTTTCATCCCTTTTGGCATGATCAGTGGTTACATAGCGTTATGTGCAACAGAGCTCCGCATATCAATCATCTCCCTTCAATCACCTACTTGGGGTTGCGACTCACGAACCGTCATGTTTGTTTATAAGGACAATCCCGGTTAGATTGAGCACATGGAGCATAGGCTACATGGATGGATCTCGAGGCTGCTCTCACCGGGGTGGACTTGGTTTCTTGAGATTGGTGCTCCCCTCCCTCCCCATCTACTTCATGTCCATTCTCCGAATGCCAAGATAAGTGGCACGTCGCGTTGACTCACTGAGGAGCACTTTTTTCTGGCAGGGATGCAACGTTGAGCGACGAGGAGCCCACTCGGTGGCTTGTCGCCACGTCCGTCGGCCCCATCTCATATGATAGTTTGGAAGTTTTTGACCGTTGTTGGACTCATCAAGCTCTCTTTGCGTGATGGGTTGGGTGGATCATAGGGGATGGCCGATGCATGTTATGGCCGGGACCTTTCTTGGGGCTGGCGTCAGTCCTTATCCGTTGGGCAGCAGCATTCTGGCATAGTGTGTCGCTGATTTTCCCGCTTGTGCAACCATTTCTGCAGGCTTCACTTGGCTCAGGGACAAACTTCTTTCTTGAGGCATGAATCGACACACTCGTGCTATGGCTTTCCCCCCATCTAATGACATTGTCAGCAGACCCAGCTGCATCAGTATCAATCTTTTGAATGCCCCTAAGGGTTCAGCCACTAGATCATGGACCCTCCAGTTCCGATCTGGACTGTCAAACTAGCAAATTGTGGAGCTCCGAACACTACATGACAGGATCTTGCGATTTTAACCAGATGTGTCGTGAGTTGACAATTGGGCATGGGCCACTAGACATTACTCAACATAGGGACTACACTGGTGCCTTCTGGCTGCGAGCACAACGTCAATTAGTTTCATATCAGACTGGCAGCATATATATATGTGTGTGTGTGTGTGTATATATTATATATATATATATATATATGACTAGCAGCATATTTGGAGGTCAAGATATGTTTTATAAGGATGCGAACTGAAATTACACCTATAGGATATAAGGGAATATGAGGTGCAACCTCCAAGTAGCGTTTGCTTGGCTACTAAGGTGAGACAGGATCATTAGGAAGGTCTATAGGGCACACTGAGCACCTAGCATTGACACTTCTTGTGCACTGTGTGGATCAGCTGACGACATTGCCCATCTCTTCTTTTTGTGTCCCATGCTGTGGAGGTGTGGTAAATGGATGAACTGCATGGATGTTGATTGCTCGACACAGACGCGACAGACTCTTGCAGGGTCATTCCATCCATCCTTTTGTTATATCCCACTACATCAAAACCTTTCGACATTGCACAAAAACCATCTACGTGCACTAGCTGCAAGGGGCAGCCAAAAGTGCAGGCAGCCGTGGCTAATGCCTTTTGCAGTCACCTGGGCCTTATGATTTCAGCGCAACTGCACTATTTTTGGGGTTGAGAAGTGCTAGATAGTGAATACTATGAATCATGCACTGGTATTGTGGGAGAGAATGGGGAGTGCGATAGCAGCTTTTTGTGGGTATCACACCTTTGATTTGTAGTTTTCTTACGCAATTGCAAAATTTTATATTCTCGAGGCTTTTGTAATACGGATGATTGTTCAAGTTCTGTAGTCATCCTTCCCTTTGTCAAAAAAAAGCCTTATGTACGTACATGCGCCCTATCTACGTCAGCTGAGGAGAACATCGATCATCTATTTTTCACCTGCCCCATTGCCCAGGAGATATGGCGCCACATAGGAGCCACGGGCATCGACACATCAGGAGTGGACACTTTTTGGGTTTCGCTACGAGGCATCAGCATGCAGGACAGCCGAGGGTGGCGAAGCGTATGGGCTAAATTCATGGCCACCACACGGGCGATTTGGCTCCAACGCAACCGCTCGATTTTCGAAGGGGAGAGATGCTACATTGAGAACATTGTACACCACAGTCTTTATTTACTTAGAGAGTGGGGTTTTGGATAGCAGGTTTACTCTTTTTGGGAGAGCTTTTGGCACTGCTCTCGTATACATACTTGTACATTTTCCACTCTTACTTTAATACAAGTGGATGACTATCAACTCGTATAGTCATCTTTCTCTTTTGAAAAAAAAAGGCCTTGAGGTTGTTTAGTTTTTGTGTATCATTTATAGTATAAAGGTTTGTTGTGTTGTGATGTTTCAGGTTTAATATTTTATGATTTCTTAAGATTCAACATCTTAAATGGTCATCTGCACTTGTGCTTAAGTGTTTCATGTTGCCACACTACTTGAAATCACATTATAATAGAATGATTTGTTTACTCTAGAATGGACTCTAATACAGTAATGTTATGTCTGTAGAAACATATGAAGTTTCCTACTTTATATAATGATGAGGCATAAATCACAGAGGACCACTTGATTACCTTCTCATAACTGATATGAAAGTGGTGATGCAACTATACATGACTAGGCCCAGCGTGGTGTTGTGATCAATGTTTATTTTGTATCCAATGGGATGCCTTATTTAAGTGATCAGAAATAACTTGGATGCAATAAAAAAGGTCCTCGTCTCAAGAAAAAAATGACCAATTTCTAATCATGTAATTATTTAGGTGTATTTTGGAAATGAATCATTTGGACCATTGAGAACCACATTTCTTGCAACTTATTACTGAAGCAATATCCTTGGCCAGACATATTCTCATTTATTTGAGAAGCACATTATATTTGTTTTGAGGGGTAGAAGCACATATAATTAAGGGACATACAATATTTTCCTGGAAGATACTGATTTTTTAGTCAATCTGCCTGAGATGTTTTCTCAAAAAGAAAAAGATTTCTTTTTCGCTATTTGTGTGCTCGAAATCGTTCTTCCAACTTGAGTTGAGCACTTTACTCAATCTGTTAGTGGCTGACCCAAAGAAGCTTCTTTTTGCCCATCAACAATTGCTATTTTCCAGGGTTTTTTTTTTTTGAAGTAGGGAGTGCTAAAATGGTGAAATATTTCATCATTCCTTTCAATAGATCTTGGAATCTGGAGCAAAAAGTTATTCCCTAAAATTAGATTGAAATTTCAAGAAAATCAGGAACTACCCTCATGTAAAAGAAGATTCAATAACTGTTTGATCTGCCACCTGCTAAGTTGCACAAACTTTGATTTTTCTGGTTCTGATTGTCTATAATATATATCTCTGTTTCCCGTAAAATCTCGTGATCAATAGCTAAAACTTCATTCTAAAAAAATTAGTTAAAACTTTCGTAACAACAGTTTGCAAGATTATCTAACATTTCTTATTTAGTATCCTTGTGCTGTTGTGTCTACTTCAAGATCCATAGTTTCTCGACCACTCATCTATTTTCCGGACTATATTACAGGCTCGAATTCATGACGAAAGCTTGAGATATGTGTTATCAGATCAAGCTATAGTTGCTATTGCACTGAAAGTTCCAAAGACTTCTACTGAAGTATATGATGCTATATCACAAGCTGATTTATCAAATGGTTCTTCAAGTATGTATGTCAACCTGCAGTCACCATCCCCTCTTATAAATAACCATTTGGATGAAATTTGCTACCTCGTTCAGGATACAAAGTCTGATATAGATGAAGTTTTTAGAAAATTTTTGCAAAAGCATATTGATCCTACTGGGTGTTCACCACTATCAGCTTACAACTATGCTCTTTTATCTGAATTTAATCTAAAGCAGACTAGTTCATCATTTTTAAAACTAAGTGTAGAAAGGTGCACTAAGATGGTGGGTAAAATATCTTCACGTGAACTATTTGTTCAGAAATTCTCATGCAAGGGCCCAGTGTACCATAATTGCCGAATCTATGCTAACGATGGAAGATTACTTTGTTATTGTGACCGAAAGAAGCTGGAGTGGTTAGTTATATTTAAAGCATAAAGTTCAGTTATTTTGATCCTTTCCTGTCATTTTAAGCTTTCTAAATATTACATCTTATAATTTATAGGTACCTTCGACGAGATCTAGCAAAACTTGTGGAAGATGATCCTCCAGCAATTATGCTTCTGTTTGAACCGAAAGGGAGACCCGAAGATGAAGATAATGGATTCTATATCCAGAGCAAGAAAAACATATGCGTTGGTTGTGGTGAAAAGAATCACTATTTGCGATATAGAATAATACCATCATGTTACAGAATGCACTTTCCTGAACATTTGAAAAGTCACCGTTCTCATGATATTGTTCTTCTCTGTGTGGACTGCCATGAAATAGCTCATTCTGCTGCAGAGAGGTACAAGAGGAAAATAGCAAAAGAATATGGAATTCCTCTTTTTGTGCAAAAGATTATTAATTCAGGTGAAAGCACAGTAGCGACTGTGGAAACAGCTGAGGGAGCAGAAACTGGTGTATCTCCTCTGCAGCTAAGAACAGCTGCCATGGCTCTTCTACGACATGGTCCCAACATGCCAGGAAAAAGGGTTGAAGAGTTGATGCAGGCAAGAATCTTTACATTTAGATAATACATATTTGTCAGTACTATTTCGTTATCATTTTTGGATAGTCATTAGCAGTTAGTTTGTTGCATTATTTTCTTTTTATGCATAGATGATCTTTGCAGAGAAGAACTAGTCTATTGTTTGGATATACAAAAGTTGGTCGGGTTCTCAATGTGCTTTATCTGACCTGAGTATCAAGAGGCGTGAACCCACAGGAAGAGCCTGATTGCATTTACATCTTACTTTGTAAACACTTCTTTGACATCGTGCAGTAGGCCTTCTCTTTCTTCAAGTTAGTTCTTAAGGTGTTTATAATCTTGCTTAGAACTGGTCACTGGCTATAAAGTATCCATAAATTGAATATGCTCTCTTATTGGGAAAAAAGGATGGATGTGTGGGTGCTTTAAGGTGCATATGATTCTTTCTTATTATCATGTGACTATTTTGGACATGAATTTCCTTTCAAAAAAATTTGGACATGAATTGCGAAAATTCTATCTAATGTATTGTTTCTTCTCATTATGATTGTGATGCATGAAATCTACATATATGCATAATTTATATGATCTATGAGTTACCTATGCAAAATTATTCTGGCCATTCACAGTCTACTTATTTGGACAATCATCTTCAGTATATGTTTATCATGTTACCTGCTGCAGATCGTGAAGGATTATTTTGGTAGAGAAGAAATATCGAGGGAAGATCTAGAAGCTGCATTACTCGTTGGTATGAGTCCTCAAGAGAAAAGACGACTGGAGAAGAAAAGAGGGTTATCTTTTAGACCTAATGAACAAAATATCATATACAAAAATGGCTCAGTCAGTGTGGTTGAATTGGTGGAAACTAACAAAGAAGATAGTAGTGGTGCCTACATAAGTCAGGAACCATCTGAGGATGACTTGAAAAATGTTGTTAGTCCACAAGGTAGTTTATCCAGGGGTGATGCAACTGCAGAATTGTCGATAGTGGAAAATGGCTATGCTACTCATAGCAGACATGTGGAGCAAAGAAAAATTTATCTGATCAAGCCTAATGAGGATGAGGATTCAACTAACAATATTCCTGACGATGATATGGCGTTTTTGTCTCACAAAGTTGTCTCCTATAGGACTGCTAAGAAAACATCATTGTTAGGTCATGGACCACATGGAAAACAAGTTGTGGAGCACTTATTAGGTAAGTATGGAGAAGATGGAATCCATCAATTTTGTCAAAGGTGGAGACAAGTATTCGTTGATGCCATTAATCCTCGCTTTTTGCCTTCTGGGTGGGATATATCGCACAGGTATTCAGTGCTTATGTTCATTTTACTGATTTCAGTTGGAATAGTATTCATAAAATTCTAAGCATTGTTGGTGTCCACTTTTCTTGAAGTTTATATATATGCTCATAATAAATTATATGCTATTTATATCAAGCAAGTATGCATGTTTTCTAATGAGAAACTCAGATCATTAAGGTTTTTCTCTACTTTGATGCATATCTAAGGGTGAAAAAAGATTTGATAGCATAAGAAATTAAATACCGTTAGTAAACTAGTTTCGTTTTATTCTTTTCCATTATCTTTGAGAAGAATTTCTGCATTTATAAGATTTTTTTAGAAATATATATTAAGAAATTTATAAGTACTTGTACTGTCAAGAATTGCAAGGTGGTCGTATCAACTCAGCTTCGGTGACCTTCTAGGATGCCCATATCTGAGGATGGATCAACAAACCATGTATTTGTAGGTTGTGTTTGTTTATTGAAATTTGTTTTCCAGTGTTTGACAAACAGAAGACTTTATTGATATTTTTTTTATGATTGATTGAAAAGTTATACAAACTGTGGAAAAATATTTTCCTCTCACAAAGATGGGACAATATTTTTCCTCCTCAAGGCATGGTGAACAGTACATAAAAAGTACGTTTGAATTATCTTTTGATAGATTAGCAAATAATATAAAATAAATTGGTTTTCTAAAAATCCCTTTTCGTATATTTCATTTTTTTCCTTTTAAAGAAATTCATTTTTTGGACCTCTTTTCTTCAAGCTTACACAAATTATATGCTTGTTCATTTTCGTTGAATGGATGCCTGCAAATCTGGATATGCAAGTTTGTTTCATAAATGCAGATGAGAGTTGTGTGTTACTAAGACTACTAATTATCCAGCCAATAATTAATACCAATTGTTGTTTTTTTATCAATGACCAAGTTGGCTCGTGTTTGTGATGATATAACTTGTTGATCCTACTTAGAACAAAATGTACTGATAAAAGAATCACTGGATACTTTCACCGGAAATTGTACACAATGCATGTAGGTCAAAATTTGTTAACATGATTTATTCACTTCATTTGTGTTTTATTTGTTGCTTTCGACAGTGGACGGCGGGAATTCGGCGATCATAGTGTGTATAATCCCGCAAGAAAGACATCTTAGAAGATGACAGATGCAGAGATATTGTGCAAGCTGTGGTGCATAACGCCGGAGGTTCCACCTCCAATGGAGGGCAGTAAGCATCTTTGCTGGGATTAACACAAAGCTCCACTCCGCTGTGCTGGTCTGGTGGCCCGGTTGCCTCGAAGCGCCGACTGGATTAACTCCAAAGCCTTAGAATTCCTGATGAGACCTACATCTATTAAACCAAAATGCCTGCATGAACAATCTTTCCAATCCTCATATGCGGCATAACATCTCTTCTGATGAAACTAGGGCCTTTCATTCTTGTAACATTTTGCCAATGATGTTTATTTTTTTTCTTTCTCATGCAGAACCTTAATATGCATTTGTTAAGAAAAACATTGTTACATGAAATTGACAGTATAAATTTCTCTTGCTAATTTAGTTAAAGAAATTGTCCAGTCAAATAGCTGAACCAAACAGCATGATCAAGGAAGAGCCAGTCACAACTTGTTTTACGATGTAGGGTTGCAAATTCACCGCACGAGAACAAAATTTTCCATAACACGTCTTCGATATCGATTTAATGTTCCTGGATTATTACCCACAGATGCATCCCAACTATGTGCACAGGGATTTCGATTCCATATTGGTAGATCCGCAAGCAAGAAACACCTCTAATCTGTGAATTTAGGCAGCACAAACAAAATAAATCTTCAGAAAAAGGCAGATAGACACCAATACTGATGTTAAGGCAGAATAGGGAACTTTACCTGAATTAAACCAGTGGTTATAGTGCTAAGACCTGCGACTTTTGATCAATTCCATTGAATATGAGTGTTCCCGTCAACGGGACAAATTGCTTAGTGACAAGCTGGAAGGAAATCATGGAGACAAGTGAGACCTAATTTTGTATAATAACTGATAAAGGAATTAAGTACTGACAAACCTTGATTACTTCCTGGGAAGCTATTCCCCCTATGAATGCCGCAACTGCGTGAAGTTCTGCACCTCCAAATCTGCACATCTCATAGATTAGATCCTCAGACAGTGTTGAGCCATTTAAACCCAAGTCACTTAATAAGCCCAAAGCAACAGTCATCAGTAACAAAATTTCCTCATTCAGGTTCCTGTGAGAGAAAAAAACTGCATCAGTGAAATATTCTTCGGTCTGCATCAGTGAGAAAAAAAAAAGCTTGCTCCAACATCGATAAGCTTAAGATATAAACCAAAAGCGGAAAATAAATAGACTGCAGGTTTACCCATCAAAAATCCCAGGAAGCCTATTGTAGTTGGCAGCGAACCGGTCAACAGCTCTTAGTAGGATGTAAAAGCCAACAGAAAAGCTGCAAAAAATACAAACTTATTTACTTGATGCAATATCAAGCTCCAACTAGAAGCTTTAGAAATATGATCTT
The DNA here is from genome assembly GCA_001647135.1 of Pontederia paniculata. Lineage (NCBI taxonomy): Eukaryota > Viridiplantae > Streptophyta > Magnoliopsida > Commelinales > Pontederiaceae > Pontederia > Pontederia paniculata. The sequence goes on along the minus strand of LTAE01000296.1, from coordinate 13,072 downwards.
TTATGAGTTCTGGAGCAATTTTTACATAGAATCCTTCAGACTATTTTCTTTGTAGATTTGGGATTGGGAGGAAAACCTGATTAAAATGTCAACACATCAACACTCTGGTTTTACCACAATAAGGAAATCAAACGATTAAGTATTAATGAGTTCAGCATGCAACAAGAAATCCTAAAGCATTTAACATGCTGATGGACAAAGTAGAATACAGCTATGTAAAAATCCACAAGTTAGAGAATGAACATTAACAATGGAATTTCGTCGCAAATCTCCTAACTACTTATATCCTCATGAGTCATGACACATAAATTCATCAGGATCCATGATGTTAAGTATATAGGCATGTCAAGACATCTGTGTTCAAGTTTATTAGTCTCCATAATACATGGTTAATTTTCATGTGATACAATCTGATCTAGATCAGAATGTCTTAGCAAAGGTACCATAGTTCACAGTTCTTTTTAGAGGGACCACATTCACAGTTACGTGAAATAAATGAGATATACAAAGATACGCATGCATTCATGATAATAAACCCCATAGGTGAAGCAGAAATTTCATGTCAACCATATTCAACAATCAAGGTTGTCAAAATCGCAAGTTAACTCATAAAATCAGACGATTTTAAAAGAAAAAGGAGTTTGGGTAGCCATCCTGTTTGTATTAAGGCCAAATTTGAGAAAATGTACAAGTATGAAACCTGAAACACCAAAAAAGGACCACTTGGTGGATGCAGATATCCATAAAAAAAGATATGATGTACAATGTCTTCAACATAGCATCCCCCCCCCCCCAACTAACCAAAAACATACTAACAGCCTCCGTCATCAATCATGAGTCCTGTGTGCCCCGAGAACAAAGGGATCTCCAGAAAGCATCAACCGCTGAAATGTCNCCCCCCCCCCCCCAACTGACCAAAAACATACTAACAGCCTCCGTCATCAATCATGAGTCCTGTGTGCCCCGAGAACAAAGGGATCTCCAGAAAGCATCAACCGCTGAAATGTCTATATTTGTGCAATGCACCTGCCTCCATGCCTTCATCACCACTGTGCATGTGAAGAACAAATGGGGAATATGTCCTCCTCTCCCGACCCACACAAAATGCAAGATATGTCTGAGCTGAGTGCCACCTCACACTGTATACTCTAATAAGGATCTTGTCTCGCCTCAGAAGCATGTGATCTCCATACGAGACAACAGTCACCTCAAAATGTGGAGGCAGTTGTCAAAGCCGGAAGGGATTGAAGGTCGATCCTCCTTGTTGAATACTGGCCCGAAATCCAAGCCCACTCGTCAGGCTTGGATGAATCATGTTTGCACCATGAGATCCGGCCATGTAGTGCTAACAACTCAGTAATGCGCTGGTCCGATGGGGCAGCCCTAAAACACGAGGTCCAAGACACATCCCCTCTGTGTCTTAAAAAAACAAGTTAACACAAATGCAGACTCATTTTGAGCCGGCAAACAATAGAATTGCATGTTGGTTCCTCGAATTGCTGGACACCGTGTATCATTGTGTCCAGCTAAAGGCTTTTTTTTTATTTTTAGGTACGGTGGGTCCCATAGACTAGGGCTAAAAAGCATGAGTCTTCCCCAAATCCCAAACCCAATGTGACAAGGTATTTCAGGTGTGTTCGTGAGATATTGTTCCTACCATCCTACGTCGCTGTTATTGTTGCCGTCGTTCCCCCTCGCAGCCTATTCTGCTCACAAAATCTTTGCTTTTGAGGGAGGAAATGATGACTACAAAGTGTAGCAGCCATCTGCTTGTATTAAAACGAAAATGAGAAATGTACAAGTATGTATTGGAGAGCTACGAAAAATGTAGTTTCCCCAAAATACAAAACAAAAGGCTATCCCCAACCCCAATCTCTAAGTTGTGATGTACAATGTACACAACATAGCATCTCTTCCTTCCAAAAATCATGTGGTCTCACTGCAACCAAATCACCAGCGCAGTGGCCATGGAAGTTGCCCATGACTGTCACCACATTGGTCGGTCATGTGTGGCAAAAAACCACAATGAGTCCCAAAAATTGTCTACGTTAAATGTGTCGATGTCTGTGAATCCCAAGTGACGCCATGTGTCCCTGGCAGTGGAGCAGGCAAAAAAGAGGCGCTCGATGTCCTCCACCAACTCACACAGTGCGCATCTATGACACCCATCTAGCTCTGGTACTCACTAGCAGTGAGCATTCTCTGTTTAGCTTATTACTTATCACTTTTCTTAGTTAGATAACATCATTTCTACAGTATTAATTATTAGATTCTAGAACATTAGTTTCATAGTGAACATTATGCAAAAGCCATCACTAAATGTGCAAGCCTCATATCCTGTACTTGTTCAAATCATGGTGGATTTTCAATATTTATATTTTTCAACATATGTTTAAAATATATATCTGGAAGAATTGGGCTTAGCGTGCTATGATCTCACATTTTACATGTTCACCCGACCTTTCAGTATTGACTGGTATTACAAGTTTGACAGGCTTGCTTAAAATTACTAAAGTATCTTCTCATGTATATGATACCCTTGCTGACAAATTTAATGAACCTCAGTACATTAAACACACTCAAGTAGAAAGTATAAATCTCATATTTGAGAATCAGTTTAAGTTAATTTCCAAGATGAAAGGTAAGCTTTACATTTATATAGACATCAACCATAGGAGATAAATGAACACAAGTTATCCATTGGAGATGAGATAGGAATGACAAAATTAGTGTCTTACCAGTGTTCCTCATCAGCTAAACCTCTCTGCAATTCTGGTAAACAAGGAGAGGCGAACTCATCTTCCAGAGTTCTGTATCTGCAAACCTGCACGCATTATACAAAAAATAAAAAAGAGTGGATTAATATAAAAAATGCATTCCTCAAAGAAGGTCAAGATGACATCTATCATTAACCAAAAATTTTTAGAATTCATTACTGCTCCATACAATGTGGCATAATACAAAGACCATAGATTGGTCAATTAGTGAAATGTCAACTGACATACATGTGTGTGCGCATATATTGTGTAAGTAGAAATCCCATCAAAGATTAGATACTCTGAAGGGAAAAACCACCTACCACGAGTTTTCTAGCATTCTTACAGAAGTTCCGAATATATGGTTTCGGAATTTCATCAGGATCTCTACCAACTCTTTTTAGAATGTTCTTTACTCGCTGCTCCATCACAAGGCAGTCAGATTCAGCCTTCGCTTGATAGATCTTTTGGAGGCTAATATAGTATCTAAACAGCAGATAAACAAAAATAAGAAGAATACAGAGAATGGAAAAGTAAACATAATTTTTTTAGTCCCCTAACTCAGTTAAGGATGTCATATCAGGTATCGATCCTTCAAGAGGAGACTCTCCATCACCTTCATTTTCAATGAATTCCTACAAAAGGAAAATTTGAGATTCAAATGTCAGTACATGAAAAAACACAAAAAGTACCTGAATTTTCAAAAAGGGAGGAAGTACTAATTCAAACTATTAAAAAATGTTTATATACATGATGAAACCAACCCTGACTTGTTTTGGTCCAATATTCAAACAACAAAGCAGCAAATGCTAAATAATACAGATTAATTTAATCAAAGATCAAAAATAGAGATCTTAACAAAGAGAGATCGAGATAGAAAAAATGAAAAGAAGAACATCTACCAGAATAGATTGGCTGCAATAATTAAGGAAAATGGGATGTTTTGCAAAATAGTGCACTATATTGTGTTGTATACCTTTGGATCATAATTTTAGGGTATAATCATTTTCATTATAACTTTTTTTACAAGGTCCATAATGATTTGGACCTTCGAATAAAAATCCAGCGGAGTACTAGACATTGTAATGTGCCATATGTATTAAACCATTGCTTTACTTATTAATTAATGCAGCTGCCAAAAGTAACTAGAATTTCTAGAACCATTCACAAAAGGAAGCTGCAAACTGAATTGAAATTATTCAGTCCTCAAGGTTTCTTTTAAGCTCCAGTCATTATACTGTGTTTCTTGAAGTTTGATTGCATATTTTATCCCCCTTAGTTCTGGGAAAAAGAAAGGGCAGAAAAGAAAAGAAACAACAGTATCTATGAGATATATAGGCAAATGGGGCCATAAATCAGAATATAATTTGAAAGAGCGCCCACCCAGCAATAAGTTTGTCCTTTCCACAACAAACATGACCTGCGGATAAATCAATTAGAATTCTTTTATCTTTGTTTCTTCCTTTTATTTCTTGAACAAGGAAATGATATATGTTGCAGGAAAAGTGAAACTAAACAATCATTCAGACAAAAACTTATACAAGGAAATGCACGCAATATCTAGCACTGGGAAAGAAACAAAATCTGAAAGTAACAACATTTCATCATAGATAACTGGAAGACCCCTAAACAAAATGTTGACCTTCAAAGCTGCCACCAAAACCCAGAAATCTGGTGATGCTGAGCCCACTTCAACACAACTATCGTTGATAATTTGGTGCAGATCAGAACCTAATAGCCAGGATAGTAAAAGAAAAAGTTAAGTGATTACTGTCATGGATGAAAGCATACACAAAATTATAGCAGTAGTCTCATAATCTTTAAAGCAATGTTTAGTGCAATAATAATAAGTACTGACTAGGAATCATATCAACTGCTGATTCAATGATGGGTATGCCTGCAAATGATATCTATCTGCTAAAACGCACAACAATGAATTCTAAACTTGCCAGCTGGCAACTTGATATGATAAGACTATTATTTGAGTAGTGAAGGTGGAAAACCTAAGACAAGAATAACTTACTAAGTCCTCGAGGTATTGAGACCTTATATGAGGCATCAAGAGCTTCTTTATAATTTTCTTCATCTATATTAAGCATATGAGATTTTACTAAATCCTGTCAATGAGAAAGGATAAGCTCATGAAAATATGTAGAGGGATTCATTATTGAAGAAAGTGCAAGACCACAAGAATGTTGATTAAATTCAATCCCACCTTGAATTCCTTCTTCTCTTGTCTAGTTGATGGTAGGCATCCACCATGTTCATTAACCCATTTTTCTGCAATGTTAATAAGAATAACAATGTATGGAGTATGTTTGTGCACAACCGGATCTGTAGCATCTAAGTCGATTGATTTTGCAAATCTGTCAAAAATTTTGTAAAATACAAACACAAATTCATCAAAATAGAATAAAACGTACCAAAGGCAAAAGACATTGTGCATCATCCACATTTTAAGGTAATATGCTTACTCTATTAGTTCAGGCCATGGTTTATAGAGCCGAAGATCATCTAGGAAATGGTCGGGTTTAGATTCAATAACCCCGTGCTCCTGTCAAAATTTAAAATAATAAAAATGAATGCATTTTGGTTTCCAATAAATGCATCTAAAGGAAAAGAAACAACAATCAAACATAATATGGCTTTTCGGTTTCAGTGTGAAGTTGTGCATTTCTATATGTAGGTTTATGCACGGTTATACATGGCATATAGCATCTTGTTTCAAATGGGAAAAGAATAATGAGTTGATTGGGTGAATTAAGTGAATAGTAATATGTTGTACTTTTTTTTGAGGGGCATAAGGATGAGTAGAAATGACTAGTCATTGATATCTCAATAATGCAGAGACCAAGTGTATGGATGTGAATTTGCATGTGTAAATTGAAGCAGATACAAGGTATAACCAAACATTCCCTCCAATTCTGGATTGCTGCCACCTCACCATACCATACCTTCAAGCTAATTCGAACCATCCCAGTGAGACCATATGAGCGTGCAAGAACTAACATGATATTTTCTTGTCTACAGATTTTGTCCAACTTCAAGGCTGCATTTTCCAATAGCTATTAAGAAAAAAGTTTAACATCCAATTAGCTAACACTGGCAGTGAGAAGATTCGTGATACTTATATACAAGAAAAGATGAAAAAGAATAAATTTCAGCAAAGTTAGCTGGCACGACTAAAATCCTAAGACACAACAATGGAGCTCCTATACATGGTAGAGCAATCTTGTTATTGCATAGGTTTTTACAAACTTAAGATACCTTAGGAAAGAACCAACAAACTTGACCACATCTGTAGCATGCAACTAAAGAAGTAAAACTTGAAATTACCATAATGGTTAGGCATCCTTTAGAGCTCAGAACCTAACAAAAATAAATCAGATTTTTCAAGACTGCCTTGTAAGATCCTACAACACTCTTGGAAGTTTCTTGTACGCTTGAAGGCAGTATATTACATATTGCCAAACTTTGTTTACATATGATACGAAGGATAAGATGTCAATTGCGAACATAAGTAATGATCCTGAAGAACAGATGGCTTCAGGGACCTTGTCAAAATCAACTAGAGCCTACAGAGCTAGGTGGGCAACGCATATGGATACCACCTGTGCTTTGTGCGGATTGGACGAGGAGGACATATTTTTTTTGAAGGATGAAAGGATGGTTAACCAAGGGTGTTATCCATCCAGATTTTCATGAATGATTTTAGAAAGTACAGGAATTATAAATTACAATAATGGAGAACATGCGTTCCTCGATGTTTCTAAGTGATGCTAAAGGATATTTAACCATTCTCTTAGCAGACTTTTTGCATGTGCCAAAATGTTCTCTGCATAGCTTCTAGCATTCTGAAAAATCACTTGATTTCTTTGTATCCACATTGCCCACAGTATTGCAAAAATGAGGGTTCTATCTCTTCGCCATCTATATGTGATTAAGTTAGGCCCTGTTCCACCATTTTTAAAAGAAATCCAGAAGGTTGTCCTCGTTGAATGTGTCGATCCAGTCAATATGGGCTATGTTCCAAGCTTCTTTGGGGATATCACAGTTAAAGAAAAGATGATTAGTGTCTTCATCATCCCTTTGACACGTGCTGCATAAAGTTGATACAACATTGAGCCATTTGCACGATATACCTTCGTGAGGATTCTCTTCCTTCTGAGGAGCCAAATGAAAAATTTTATCTTCAGCAGTATTTTGATTTTCCAGATGATGTGATAGACAGATAAGAAAGAGCCATTGTCCGTCTAGGCGGGAGTACGAAGAAGCTCGTAGGCAAGCTTGACGTTGAAGTTACCACGCCTCCAAGACCAGCCATCTTCATGGGAGTTGTTAATGTTGTAGGTACCAATCAGGTTCAACATACTTATCAAATCATTAAGCCATGAGTCAGAGAGAGGAGATGTGAAGAGTGGAGCCCAACATCCCTGTCCAGATCTAGAAGGGTCTGTCCAGACATCAGCCAAGGTATCATTCTTCATCTGTGCGATCGCAAATAGTCAAGGATACAGCATGGAAAATTTGCCTGCAGGTTGCCATTTGTCGTGCCAGAAAGAGAAGTTTTCACCAGATCCGATGACTGGTGTGAAGAAGGTCCGCAATCTTGGCATGAAAGAGAACGAGGAGGACATATGCCACATGTTTTTGGCATGCAGCATAGCCAAAGAGGTCTAGTGACGCATTGAGTGCATGACTTTTGATTTATCAGTTTGGAGTTCCCTCAGAGTACCCGACACACGCCATAGCCAGGAGCGGCGACGCGTGATGGGGATAGCTCTTGCCATTATGTGGGGAATATGGTTACAACGCAATCGCACCATATTCAGGAGAGAGAGGTGTTATGTAGAGAACATTGTACACCATACACTTTTTTTTTCATTAACGAGTGGGGACTTGGATAGTTTTTTGTAAGGGTGCCCACACCCCTTAGACATGATGAACTTTTCACCATTGTTTTCTTTTACTAGTAAAATTACAGTTTTCAATTTCAATATACATGGATAGTAACCGATTTGTGTATTTATCCTTTCCTTCCTCAAAAAAAAGAAACTAGACAAAGCTATACAACAAAGTTAGAACTACAAAATGATAAAAGATTCTCAAATAGAAGAACTGGTTATTGCAAATCATAAACATTCTAAGTTAATTACCACAAAGTGGGACGCCCATCCAACATGACTGAAAGATTTAGCAATCTTTTATTACTCTTTAGAAAATAATAAAGTGGAAGATTTTCCTTCAAAAAAAGGACAGTTGTCCATTTATTCCCCGAAAAAGAAAAAACGAAGGAAAAGAACAGTATACCTGCGTTGCTATGACTAAAGAGAATTCACTAAAGAAAGAAGGATTTTTTTCTATTAGGTTCTCTGGAGTCTCCTCAACAAATTTGACTTTAACCGCATCATTTAACTCTTGCAGAAAAGAACAAACACATTTGGCCTTTGACTCTCCCAAGCTTTCTTCATCCACTAAAACATTTAAAATGGATCAGTATATCAGGATTGAAGGATGCACAAAATAAAGGAGTAGAGCATACACAAAAAGTTGTTTCCCAGGTCATGCATTTCAACTTTAGATCCATCAACAACAGTAATACATCCAATGCCACCAAGAACAAGATTCTTCAGTGCTTCAGAACCAGTGGGACCACAATTAAGCAAGCATATGCTAGCTTTCTCTAGGGCTGCTTGTCCTTGCTCTCCCCAGATCCTAAAATGCATGTTTAATTATTGTCAGAGTGAAAGAAAATGTCAACACAAAAGAAAAAACAATAAATCATATCATGTAGTACAATCATGACTGCTTGGATGGAATCCTAGATATATTCATTTTACTCCAGATGGTGGTAATGTAACCATCATCTCGAGTGTGCACACATACCTTGCTCTAACGATTGATGGTAGCTCTTGGGATTACTTGTCAGTTTTAACAGATTTAGTTAGGCAATATTGCTAAACTAGTGTGCTCAGTGGCTTTAGGACTATGAATATATAAAAAGAAAGGGCCCTTCTAGATGTCATGGCAAGTCAGAACAAAAGCCTATTTCAGCTATTAACATTACAACAAACACATATTCTAAGATCCAGGAGAACTGATACCCATAACAACCAACTGATCATAATTCCTTCAAACGATTCCTCAGAAGTAGATTCTGTTTCAAAAGAAGAGGTTCACCGACTGCAATCTGGAGTTATGTTGTCCACATTTCAATCAAGAAAGGTAAACATTGACGTTATTTCCAATGTGCTTGATTCTGTATCATGTTTGGGGCACATTGCAGGAGCGAGTGAGCAAGAAGGACTAGTATTTGCCGAAGTTCTTGAATCTCTTCAAGTTTCCAGCTTTAAGGCACAAGAACGTTTACCTTGTTATACATACTGTCCAAGTTAAATAACAATGAAGAGAACACACGAAACAAGAGACACCTTTGTTCTCCTGCTTCACAACAGAATTCCATAAATTTCTCAACCATTAAGACATAATTCAGAGCCTGCGGGAACAAAGATGACAGATTCCCCTCCTTGATCGCCAGGATTCCACGAGAAAAATTCCAAGTAAACATGAAAGAGATCACGAATATAGAAAGAAGAAGAATCAACGGCGTTCGAGCAACAAAAGCCCTGAACCCTAACCATAACTTGACCCAACGCAACAAGCACCAATGCCTGGAGATGATTAGCCTGTTTCGCTTCGAATCAGAACGCGACGGGATGGTTTACCTGAGCTGCCTGTCGTACTTGTTCTTCTTGGAGTCACCGGCGGCGACCGTCATCGTTCCGGCGAGCCCTCGGTCTGCTGTTGCTGGAGAGAGAGAGAGAGAGAGAGAGAGAGAGAGAGAGAGGAAGGAGAGAGAAATAATGGAGGCCTTTTTGGGGAGATGCCGTTTAATCACTTGAGAAGTTGGGAGTCATCTTTTAAAATTAGCTAAATAATAAATTTGAAATGGCGATGGGTCACGTTAAATTAAAAAATTTAGTAATCAATAAAGTGTATTAACATTTAACAATTATCTTATTATATTATCTTATATCATTGAGCACTTTTACATACTTTATATTATGGCTCATGATTAAAAAAAATATTATGTCATTATAATTAAAAAGTATATGTTATCATATTTTTCTATACGTCATTTTTTATTTTATATTAATTTAAGATAAAATATTTGTGCAGCGCTTTATATTATAACGCATATAAATGTTCTAATATAGATTTATGTTCATAAGCCCACATTAATAAGTTTATAAAAGAATCTCAAAGAAAGTGGACTACAATAAAATAAAGTGCAGCACATTCATTACCTTCATTAATTTATTATTATAATTAGTCATTTTATTTAATTGAATCGACTAATATGAACTGATATGTACGGAATTGATATCTAAATTAGTTTTTTACAATATTGATTGAGAGATATAGTACATAGGTCACCTATTCCGAGCCGCATATGTCCTCTTTTAAGAAATATGTTTGCTTCTTTTTTTATTGATTCTGTGTTAATAATTATTATCCCCTCTCGAAAATGCTTTAAATTTTAATTATGTAATTTCAACTGAACAAACGTGGATCTAGGAATTTTTTTAAATTAATATAAGATCTCTATGTGGGTATTCCCACTATGTCAAGATATCAATTTTAATTCATTTTTTATTGTAAAAAAATTGTAGAATTTGTAGAAATGCGTAAGACACAAATAAATAATAAAATAAATTAATTTCCATTTAGAAAACTTATTCCAATTCAGAGTATAGACTTATATTTAGGACTTTTTTCAACAAGCTCTCGGCTATATAAAATATAAAATTATAAGCTCAAGAACACTAACGGATTAACTCGAGGCAACCTAGACCAGTTGGTCTAGGCGGCATTATTTGTGACTTTTTTTTTCAATCATAAATGGAGATTCATCGTCTAACAAAGAAAGAAATATTAAAAATAAAAAGATATATAAATTTTATTAATAAAAATTGAATTTGAAACTTCTTGATATCTAAGTTGAGTGATAAGTCACTAGATCACGTTTTTGTTCTATGAGAATAAAGAGATGAATTTGATTTGATTGCCAAACTTACGTATGATATCTTATTCGTTAATGCCAGACAAGGATATCTAGTAATTGCTCATGAATTGGGTTCATTAACTCTAGGCTTCGTTTGGGAATGATGATGGATAAATTAAAGATGATCAAAAAGAGTTGAAAAAGACTATTTTAACTTATATTTGAATAAAAATAAATGACAACTCATGAACAATTTTATTTGGATAAATTAAAAGATTGATAGAAGAAAAATAATTTTATTGAAAAACTTTTTTACCCTTTCAAATTTGAGAAAGGGTACTAATGTATTAATAAATTATAAATAAGATAATCAATATTTGACATGCTACCTACGAAAATTCTAGGACCCTTTACTTGTGTGCATTAAGAAAAATGAGGAAAAGAGTTTTAAAAAAGTATATGGGTAAGAGGGTAATTTTGAAAGAAATTTAACCCATCCGATTTTACCGAATCGATGGAATACAAATATGTAATTTTAAAGGTTGTCATAATCCTTCACATATCATCAAAAGATAAGATAGCCAAATTTGGATTAAAATAATCTACTCCACATCCACCCTAACATGTCGTCCAAACGAAGTCCTAAAAGCATATTTATAAAATGGCCATTACTGATGAAAAAATTGTCCTAACTAAGAATTAAAAGTGCAAAGTATAACAACTAAGAAAACTTTCTTGAAATGGAATTACAAAAAAATTAATGGAATCATCGCAGTAGATATGCATTAAATGTGCAATACATCCCTTTTTCGTATTTGGATTGAGGAAAAATAAGAATAATGAAGGAAGGATGAAAATTAGGTTTGTTTGGATAGTATTTTTTTAAGAAAAAATGGAGGTGCTCCCTAATTAAGTAGGGAGCACCATGTTACCTACATTCTCTATTGTATGATACTAAATCTACGGTGAATAAATTTAGGAGAAAGAAAATATTTAGGAGAGAACAAATATAATATTCACCGTAGATCTAGCATCTTATAATTGAGAAGATAGGTAATATGGTGCTCCCTACTTAACTAGAGAGTATATTCATTGAACCCATTTTTTATAAAAAAATATAAAACATTAAGTTTAAAAAAGAATTAAATGTGCATTAAGAAGAATGAGAAAAAGAGTTTAAAAAAGTATATGGGTAAGAGGGTAATTTTGAAAGAAAAATTTAATCCATCTGATTTCACCAAATCGATGAAATAAAAATATGATAATTTTAAGGGTTGTTACAATCCTGCATATATCATCAAAAAATAAGATAGCCAAATTTGGATTATAATAATCTACTCAACATCCACCTTCGCATGTCGTCCAAACAAAGTCATAAAAGCATATTTACTATAGTAAAATGGCCATAAGTCACATGTTGTTAAAAAAATGTATCCTAACTAAGAATTAAAAGTGCAAAGTATAACAACTAAGAAGACTTTCTTGAAATGGAATGACAAAAAAATTAATGGAATCGTTGCGATAGATATGCACTAAAATGTGCAATACATCCCTTTTTCGTATTTGGATTGAGAGAAAATAAGAATAATGAATGAAGGGTAAAAATTAGTTTTGTTTGGATAGTATTTCTTTATAAAAGAATATAAAATATTAAGTTTAAAAAAGAATTAAAAGTGCATTAAATATGCATTAAGAAGAATGAGAAGAATAGTTTAAAAAAGTATATGGGTAAAGGGTAATTTTGAAAGAAAAATTTAACCCATCCTATTTTACTAAATCGGTGAAATAAAAATATGGTAATTTTAAGAGTTGTCACAACTTCATATATCATCAACAAATAAGATAGTCAAATTTGGATTATAATAATCTACTGCACATCCACCCTAACATGTCGTCCAAACGAAGTTCTAAAAGCATATTTACTATAATAAAATGACCATGAGCCACCTGTTGATAAAAAATTGTCCTAGCTAAGAATTAAAAGTGCAAAGTATAACAATGATACGTGGTTTTTATATAAATGATTTTTCTACTTAAACACTCCAATTTTCTATTCACTTTCAGCTCGCATGCATATTTTCATGTGTTTATCACTTCATTTTCCCAAATTATTTGTATAGTTCATATGTAGAGCTTTATACTGAAATTGTGCATGAATAGATACATTTTCAGCTCCTTTGTTCACATTCTGGTTTATCGCCCATGTGCTGGCATAATCTCTATTATTGAATCATTCTATGATCATGGGAACATATTTAGTTAGTTGCTGAAAAGTGTTGATGCATATAATGTTGGCTGTTGTTTTATTCTA
>LTAE01000295.1:38325-73686 GCA_001647135.1 Pontederia paniculata | reverse complement strand
CCCCCATCTTGGTGACATTCCAATCCTACAATATTTTGGTACTTCTTTGGCTTTGTTTGGTGACCGTCGTTGATGACTCCGGTGGATCCATAGTTAGTGTTTTCTGAAGCTGTTGAGGTAGAAATTTTGCTGTATGAATTGGAGCCAGTGAAGTTGGAGAATAGGAGAACCAAAAGAAGAGTTCTTCCTTCAGACTTTCCCATCTTCAATTGTATATTCACTTGTCTCTTTGACATGCCATTCGGTCGTCTATGTCTTTCTGGGAGATTTTCTTTTAGGTCACCATCTTCGTTGGTGTGAATAGTGGCATGGACATATAATGACTGGTGAGTCCTTGATGTTCTTCTCAGAATTAGCATTTGGAGAAATCAGTTGCACAACCTGATTCTCTAATGCATGCAGCCTTGTTTCATCGAATTTGAGTTGACATTCGAGTTAATGGACCACTTCATTATTTTCATTTCTATTTTTTAGTTCTCTTAGCTCTAACTCCATTTATTTGATGAGTTGGTCTTGCAATGTTAATCTTCTTTCAATTGTTGCAATGAACTGACCAACCATCTCTCCAAGATTGCTCTCAGGTGTTGTTGATGTTTTGACGCCATTTGGATTTTCGTTCTGTTGTCTTAAGTTTGACGTCTGCCTCTCCAAATTGGTGATTTTGTCTTGTTGTATGGAGAGTTTCTTCAGTATGAAATTAATCATGTTTGTGATGAGAGCAAGTGGTTCCATGAGGTGAATTTCTTCTTCTTGATTCTGCTGAGGCTTCATAGATGTCGCATCTTTCTGAATTTTGTTTTGCATTTCAGCTTCTTTGTTTTTCTCAATTTGTTGGCTGGTATTTGCTTTCTTCTTCACCATTGAGGGTAGATGATGTGTGCTTGAATGTCAAGTTGTGTACAGAAGATACTTCTTGATCAGCTTACACAACACTAGAGGAAAAGTGAAGGTAACAGAAAATAAATCCTCAAAATAGCTTGAAATCAGGTTAGTAATTAAAAATAATTCCCCGACAACGAGGCCAAAAACTTGATGCGAAAAATGTTGACACAGGCAAATTCAAATGCTAGCAAGTGCACTAGTCGAACAAATAATAAAGTGATAAAGTAGAGTTGTCGATCCCACGAGAAATTATATAACCACCTAATCAGATTTCTGGGCTAATATGAGATAACATTGATTTCAAGATGGGTGTTTCAGAAAAATAATACTATATAAATATAAATAATAATAGTACTAATATAGAGATGATAACTAGGGCTTGGATAGTATTAAATTCAGAATCTTACACAGCAATCGAATATGAGTTGAAAATCAATATTGAATCTTCAGATGGTTAGGCAAACATAAAGTTATGAATTCCCTTAACAGGTAACTCAACTATTTTATATTAAACAATCAAGAAAATACCCCTTAACGGGTCTATCCTCAGTAAGATAACACAAGATGCAATAAGTTGTTTCCCTAGACTATTAAACCATCCTTAACGGGTTGACCTAATAGATCACAAACGAAAATGCACTTAACGGGTCAGAATCGCAGGACACGAATTGCTTCAACTAGAAAATCAATAATCAGTTCTACATAATTTATGAACTAATAGAGGACGTGTCAATAGTCAACTAATTAATTCAATCAAAACCGGAGAAAAGCAATGCACTCAGCAATCATGTTCATGAAGAGACAATTCAACTAAAAAGTCTCGAATGATATATAGATTTTGCAGTATCAAATAATGTCAATGAATAGAACTAACACAAAATATTCAGGTTGTCTTGATTACAGAATTTGTCTCAATGACGTTGGAACAAGAGATACTCCTCTAGATGTTGAGAAGATGATGAACAACTCCTTAACGGATGATGATCTTGACTTCACAGCAGCCTTTCGGATTAGTCTTTGTTCTCTGGCGTTCTTCTCTTTTGCAGCACCCTAGTCTCCTCCTTAGATCTCTAGATAGAATATGAAAAATGAGATATGTGATATGAGTGTGTGCCTCCAAGATTATCCTTTATATCTAGGGTTTCCTAGGGTTAGATGCGTGTAAATCCTTGGATCAAATCTGCTCCTCATCAACAGAAATGATGAGAGTCCAATAAAACTTATGCAAATCCTCAGAAATATGATAGGAATCCCATCTTTAAAGTATTCAATTAAATCCCAAACTTCTAGGCTGTCAAATCATCTCGAAATCTTGAAACTGCGAATCTGCGTAACTTCATCATGGCCCGTGATAGGATTTCACGACACATAAATGTATATGTCTTCCTGATTCCTCAATATGTCACGGCCCGTGATGAGATGTCACGGCTCGCAACTCAGGCGTTGAATAGGTTCTGCTCTTGGATTCTTCAATCTTACGACCCGTAATAGGTAATCACAGCCCGTAATGAATTCGGAATTGTGACACGCCGCTTCTATTGACGGCATAATATCGAATGACGCTTCGTGATATGTCTTCACGGCCCGTCAAAGCTTTGGCAAGTGGTCGTGATACGCGCGGTCGCGGTCGTGATAGCCTTCATAACAGCCCTTGATACGTCATCATGGTCCATAACTCGTGAGTTGGAATATGTATTGCTTTCGGCATAGGTCGTAATGCGATCTTCACGGCTCGTTATAGACTTCGTTGCAGCTAATACTGATTCATCACGGCCCGTGACAGATGATCACGACCCATGATGGCTCCAGGGTGTTGATTTCTTCCTCGAGCACGTCCATTTGCGATATTTAATTGATTTCAATCATTCTTCCACCTTTCCATGTGATTTCCTACAAAATACACCAAACAAGAGTATATTTTGGACTTGGAAGAATATATTCAAATAAAGCAGCAAATAGATGCATGCACTGACAGAATGACTTAAAATAATGTCTAACGCGAGCCCTAAAATATGCTATAAAATGCATGCATCAATAATACCTACCATGTTCAATATAAAATCCTTGATCCATTGAGCTTCATAGAACTTTAGCATTAGAAGTAGAACCTTCTCATCCAGTTTTTACATATGCAAAGCACAAGTCAAAATCACAAGCAACCATCACATTTTGTGATTAAGTATCCTTTCAATTGCTATAAGGATCTCGTAATTGTTGCGAAATGGTAAAAGGAATATGAGTACCATAGCATGATGTGCTATTTTTAATATTTGGAGTGGCAATAGTTGAATTAACCAAAAAATATAGTTGCACAACTACTTCTAGTAACATTCTAAGATGACAATGGGCAATTTCTCCATTATTCTGAATTTGCTCTCGCACTGCATGATTGCTAGTAATACAAGCTAATGTGTTCAATAGCATTTCCAACTCCTCTTTAGCTATAACATATTTTCTACTTCGATTGAGTTGTTGTTCTTTTAAACATTGTACAAGAAAATGAAGATCATGTGCATCCATACAATATGTTCTTCTACAACAATTTGTATGACCTTCTAAATCTTCTTTTACATATGAAGAAACTGTTAAAATAGAAGTACAAATAGGTCTTTTATCTACTTGTATCTTATTGAACATACGCAGTATGACATGCATGAATTTGTCATGTTCTCGGTGCATTTTTTGCCATCAACATAAGAGCATATTAATATAACTAGAAAAAAAATGAGAATGAAAATAAAAGAGATATTGATGTTCTTTTTGTAAGACGAAGTAATATGGTTAGTACGTATGGGTTTTATAAAAGCCTTCTTATGTTTCTTTATAACTACCATGTTTCATTACATTTGAATTTGAATAAGTTCGTTTATATTTTGTTTGAATCTTACTTTGAGTCTTTCTACCATATTTTATTAATTTTATTTGTTCTTGAACTTGATCCTTTAAATTTTATTTGAATCTTACTTTGAATCTAACTGCCATATTTTATTAATTTAGTTGCATTTGAACTTAATCGTTTGATTTTTATTTGAATATTGCTTTTAATCTACCTATCATATTTTATTAATTTTATTTAAATTTAAATTTGACCGTTGGAACTTATTTCAGTCCAACAACCACTCTTTTTATAATGTTATTTGATTGTAGTTGTTTGGATATTATTTAAATTTTATGAATTTTACTCTGAGTCCAATGTACACATATTAAGTGATGTCATTTTATTTGTCCATTTGAATTTTTAAACATTTCAATGATAGTTATATATAATAACTTCAAAATATATTACATTAATAATTACTATTCATTTTCTATTATTATATACATATATATATATATATATTATGTTGAAAAAATGACAACCGTTAATTTATCCAAATGTTATTATGAATATAAACCAATGGAAGATATTGTGTAAAAATATATTTAGAAAGTAATCATGTTAGAATTCTAAACTCATGTTTTATTTCCAATAACAAAAAACATTTCTTAGTTTTATTATTTTCCTCCATATTGTTTTTGTATGTTTGTCAATTCATGAGTCAATTAAATATCAAGAACCAATTAATGTTAGCAAATCATTGGCATCCAAGAGTTGCCTACTAAGATGAATCGTATGATAAAAAGTTAGCAAATGACCTAGAAAGTGTTGGGCTTTTATCGTCTATGCGGTGGGGCCCACGCAAAAGTAAAAAAAGTAAAAACAAAGAGATGAATTCAGGGGGCATTTAGTACATTACCTCTCGGCATTATCTAGTAATCCATATTACCTAATAAAAATATTACCACTTATTAAATTATGAGTAATGTGCATTACCCTGTTTACTATAAATAAGTAATCCAACTGGCAATTCAGATTACCATGTTTATTAAATTTACTAAGTAATATACATCAATTTACCAAAATATCCTTTATAAATATTATTAAATTAAAATTTTATATTATTAAATTAAAATTTATAAACTTAAATCATAGATTCACAACTTCATGTATTAAGTAATTAATAACCTTCAAATAAAATAATATTTATAATTAATAATAATAATAATATAATTAATAATACTTATAATTAATCATTAATGATATTTTAATATGATAATATAATATTATATTGTGTAAATATTATTTAAGTGCTTATTATTGTTATTTGTATTGTTATTATTATATGATATATTTTATTATGTTATATTTTATTTATTAAAGATTTAGAAGGGTAAATATAAAAGTTAATTATGATCAAGATTATCACCTAGTTGCTAATCTGGAAAGATACCCTTCTCATAAGTAATCCGAATTATTACTTCATAGGCAATCTGCATTGCTACACAATTCAGATTACCTACTAAGTAAATATGATAATTTGATGGACTCAAATAATTTTAAATTTAAATTATCAGTAATCTATAAAGATTATCTATAGGGAAATGTCAACTTAGAGTCATGTCACTTGTCAGGTACATCTACGATGGAGCAAATAAAAGAACAAACTTTTTTTTATTTTGCATGGGGCATACAAATATATCAATGATGAAGTTAAAGTCATGCGGGATCCGTGCAATAGCCTCGAAGCTGCCACCACATGCATAGGAAACCACTGAGAGAGATTTCTTTAAGTGACAAAAATTGAATTTGATGGAAGACAAAGTTTCAATTTGTCTTCTATAACTTCATATAATAATTCTTTACAACTTTATTATCAATATAATGATCATCCTGACATTTCTCCTATTATTTCAAGGACATTATATTATGACATATAAGAATAGTTCTTGACATTATTATTATTGTATTTCTCTACATACATCAAAAAAGAAATTTTGTATTTAACTATTATTTCATAATGAAAGATTTGCTACTCGGTCACGTAATTTTTTCTTCTTACCTTAAGAGATTTTCCATGTTTTTATCGCTGATCTGATTTAATTGCATATATTATTATTGCCATCCCATTTAAATTCATATATTAGGAAAAAAGGATAATTTCATATATTTCAATCGGTATTTTTTCCAAACAATGGATCAAAACTTAATTATTAAATTGTATTAATTTAGTGGAGGACAATAATCTCCAAATCGGATGTCTACGATAACAAGGATAAATTATTCTATTTGAAAATCTCAAATGAGAGGCTACCTAAATTACAGAGAACTTTATGATCCAATTAAAAGTGATGTTACAATGTTCGAGAATATCAATGACACAAAGTGGGAGAACTTAAAGATAAAGACAATTGCCAAATTTAATAATGGGTCAGTGATAAGATGTTTCATTATATTATAAATATTAATAAAATTGATAAAATCTAGAAAAAACTTACAAGAAATGTACGGTGCAAAAAACCATAAAACAAGGCGTTGCTAATGAAAATAATTGTTAACCTAAAGTAAAAAGATTGACATTCTGTTGCAGAACATCTAGATAGCTTTTAGAAATTAGTTAACAAGCTATCCTTAGTAAAGATTGATGAAGATATTCAAGTGTTACTATTATTGAATTCATTACCTAATAGTTGGTAAATGCTCTTGTATCTCTAAACAATTATATTTCAGGAGGAAAGTTATCTATAACAATTATCAAAAGTAACTTATTAAATGAAGAAATGAGAAGACAATAGCAAAAAGTCAATAACCAATCAAAAGCAAAAAAAACTTCCACAACCATGAACAATTGAGGTCCAAAGGAAAACCAAAGTCCACAAAAGATCTTACATGTTATTACTATAGCAAGTCAGGGCATTTAAAAAAGAAGTGTAAGAAAACTAAAGCGTTGATGATACTGAAAAGGAGAAGAAGGGCAATGATGAAAACAACATTGTAATGGCTACATCTTACGATATATACTTTTTTGTCCGGTAAAGAGGGTTGTGTTAATGTTGTCAGCCAAAACTCAGTTTGGATACAATAGTTTTGTTTCCATGTTACCACCTACAGAGGTCTTCTAGACATACACAATGAGTACATTTGGGTCAGTAAAGATGGGGAACAAATATGAATTCCAAACTATTGGTATTGGAGATATTTAGTTGAAAGATTGTGCTGAAAGATGTAAGGCATGTACTGAATATTCATTTGAACATGATTTCAGTTGAAAAATTAGATGATAAAAGCTATGTGGGCAACTTCAAAGAGAGAGTTTGGAAACTCAAGAGAGATTCACTACTTCTAGCGAGAGGACAAAAGAAACGACACACTTCACAATATTAAAGCACAACGCTGCGTTGGAGAAGTGAATTTGACTGAAGAAATGTCTCAGTTTGAGTTTGGCACAAGCTACCTGACCACATTAGCAAGAAAGAATTTAAGATTCTGGTTAGACAAAATATACATTCAAAGTATAAAAGACACATCTCCTGATATATGTGTTCGTTGTTTAACTAGTAAAAATACTAAAGTTATAGTTAAGAAAATTGCTTCATCTTATGAATACTGAAGTTTTCTATATGAAGGATAAATTCTATATGGCTCTTGTATTTAGTTATATTTATTTCTAATCATTCAAGCAGAGTTTGGACTATTCCTATAGCGCATAAAGATTAGTAATAGAGTTTAAGAAATTACATGCCAAAATAAAGAAACAAACTAGCAAAAAATTCAATTGTGTCCACGCAAACACTAACAGTGATATAGAGGTCCATTTAAAGAGTACTACAAAACCTTCTACATCAGGCTTGTGAAGACAACTTTGATGCGAAGTGTGGGTTAAGATAGAAAATATCAACATATTAGAGCATAAAAGTAGGGTCAAGCTTCTCTAAAAATTTCTTCAATTCAAATTTATATTTATAAACCTAGAAAACTCCTCTCACCACAAGTATACGGCAATCGTCGAGTACTTCCAGTATCGTTCCATAGGAAAACTTTATTTTCATGCCTCTGCTTCCACTTTTCCTCAAGCAACCTTGGGTTGGGTCTTGGCACTAGATGTTCAAGCCCAACCTCAGAATAGGTGAGGGGTAATCAACACAAATAAGTTTTTGGATTTTTAAAATACAAAATGCGGAAATTAAAAGGAAGATAAACCTGATTATGAGAGGACACCAAAACCTTGGGTTCACCTCCGAATCTCACACATATGTTCTTTTACGTGAATATCTAAAAAGGTCGCTTATGCCCTTACACCACAGGTCAAGGCAATCCTGCTCTCGCGGTGATTGCTCTACCCTTCACCTTCCCGCTCTCGTGGTGAAGGCTCAAGGCTTGACCAAATGCAATCTAGCCATAGTCATACTCTCTTTTAGGGAGGAGAGCTCACCATCTTAAATCTCGATAAAAGAATTAAATCTTGACACCCAAGTGCCAGAGGAGTACTGCCTCTGGCGTGCACTGACTTCTTTTCCAAGGGGGACCTAAAGGTTCATCTAGAGTACTCTCTCAGGTCGGAGTATAACCCCTCTCTCACGACGGTCACCTAATCAGCAAGCCCCCACTCTCGTGGTGTATGCTCGCGAGCCGACTAAGAGATTAGTTCCCTAGGTTACCTATCAAGCCTGTCTCGAGGTCAAGGCAATAGCTCGGTTCCTCTCTCTATCCAAATCTATAAGTCAATTCAAGATTATTGTTGCTCGCTCCAAGTTAAGCTCCGGAGGTAGGAGTCGACTCTCACGTAACCCCTATCTCAAGAGGTATACCCCAGACTAAAGTTCCCCCAAACTTCATCACTAGTCTCTCGGCTCACCGTGTGAAGGTGGCTACACTATATGGCCCTTGCGGACATTGCACACTTGTAAGAATCAAGCGAACATCAAGAAAATATAAAACACAAACCATTAATCATAATTCATAGCGTGAGATCAAGTAGGCGACATAGGAATGAAAAACTTAAAATGCTAGAGCATATTCGATAAGAAACAAAGGTTACCCTATGATTCTGGCGATAAGAGTTTAACCAAACATCCTGGAGCTAACAGATACGATCAAAATGGAGTTCAGCCAACATAGTTCTTGCCGAAATAAAAACTAAGTGCAAAAAGAAATTAAAGTTCGTCGGCGTTCATCCTCACTCCCTTCTCGTTAGTGCACTTCATTTCCTTATATCCTCCTCCGTGTTCTCTTCATGTGTTCCCCTTGATTCCCCAAAATTAGGAGTTGTAAGGAATTTGAAATCCGCCAAATCTCGATCAGGTGAGGAGTAAGCTCTGCAAATTTTGAGCTGGCAGTTATACTCGTCTGCAACTACGATAGAAAAGGAAAGAATTGAAATTTCAAATGCTCAAACTGCATAAATAAGGGAAGTTTGTTATAATCCCCTTCTAATTGGTTCAAAATCCCATAATTCAAATATAAAGATGCTGAATATTTAAAATGTGGAAAATAAATATAAATCAGCAGATAACGTTTACAAAAATAGAGTTATGGGCAAGCTTTTAAGAGGTTGGGTCCAGCTTTTTGGGTATACCTTTTTCTATCATCAAATTCCCCCAAACATAAACTTTTGCTTGTCCTCAAGCAAATAAATTAGAGAATTTAGGACCAAAATGTAGGATTCGAATCCGATCACAAAATAAACAATGTATCAATTTACCCAGACCTAAGATTTTCAATTCTCAAGCATCATTTATAGATTATTAGCATATTAAGACTCTGAGCAGGGATCACTGAAACCAAGGAGTAGAGCTTACTCGAGAGCTTACCCAACCTGTTAATCTACTAAATTCAACTTGTATCTTCAGAACTAGGGCCCTTCCTTTGTAGGACTGGATAATTAACTTAGACCTCACTTGTTTTTCACCCCATCTTACATGTTATACATTTTTCGGCTCAGCCTACATGGGTTTCTCTAGTTGGGCAAGAAAGGTGTGACTTGATCCCCTCAACACGGGCCTTGTTTTTCTTTCGAGAATACGCAGCTTGGGTGTTGGAGGTGCAGTGCAATACTCATGTCATGGACAGAGGAGTAGTCAAGTTGGGTTCCCCACAACACAAGCCCACGCATTTCGTCCTAGAATACTCGGGTAGGGTGCCCAAGGAGAGAATTTCATCACATACTCGATTCTCAGGGTAGATATAAGCAAAGTAAGTACAATCCTTCGGGTTCAGGTAGATAACACAAATAAGTAGAGGGTGAACCTTTTTCTTTTTCAGGGTTTTCTTTTTTCGATAAATTTTTTATCCAAGGGGATAGAGGTTAAGCTTCTAGATCTATGACCAGGACTTTTTCAAAAAATTTGGATAGGTTGCCTAGTTTTTTATCCTTATTCAAAGCCAAGTTAAATTTCAAATTTTGAATTTATAGTTGCTCAAGAAAATGAAAAGTCTTAGGCTATGAGTTTTGAAACATGCTCATAATGCTCTCTATTTTTCAATTTAGTGCAAGCAAAAAGTAGCTTGGGGAAAGCAAATAGATGTTCAGGTCACGGGGTAAAGTTCAGTAGTTAGGGGTTTACAATTCAAGTTCATATTCCAGAGTAAATAGAAAATTGCATAAAACTCCATATACAAATTGAAATGGTACGAGAACATCTATAAAGAGGTGTAGAGCGTACCATTGTCTCCCCTAAACTTAACTTCAACACTGTCCCAGTGTTGATTCAAGGTGGGAAAGATCCGGGGTTCAAAAGCTGGGGGGTGAAGTTCCGGGAGGTGATGGGTGTGCTCCTAGACGTTGTTTAAGCCGCTTGAGGGTAGTCGTATTCCTTGCTAGTATTTTCTTGACCTTCCTCAATTCCTTTTGTAGTAGTTTGTTCTGCACACACAATGAGCTAATTAAGGCGTAGTACCTTACCATCTTGGTCGCGTAAGCGTCCGGGGTGGCAACTGATGTGCTGGAAGCGGCAGGATCGGTTTGAGCTAGTTGAGAGGTCGGGTGGAGTTCCTTATTCTTGGCAGACAGGGCTGGTTCCTCGAGCTCCTCTAGGATTTCATCTCTTGCAACTCGATCAGCACGAGCAGGTGCAAGAACCCAGTTCTTGCCTTCAGCGATTGAGGGTTTGGAGGAGTTGGGAAGCCGCAATGGAGCCGAGCGCCGTGGGATGTTCAGGTAGAAGAGTCCATCTATTTGTGTGATTATCTTCATATTGAGAAGGGTGGTCAGGTCTACCTTGCCGACGGTGTTCGAGCAGGCATCCATTTTGTAAAAGTAGCGGTAGGCTTCAATGATTGGTGTGAACACGCCACCGAAGGTGATGGATCCACTTTTCTGGCTAGCGAACTACAAGAAGTTTCTTAGGGCGAGCTCGGTGAGGTCAATGGTTAATCCCTTGAGGAACCCCCATATGATGTAGAGTTCACCCTCTCGGACCATCTGCTCTATGTTGGCGCGACCGAAGATCGTATTGGCGAGCACTCGATGGAGGTACTTCACAATGGGGTTGGAGATTGCGGACGCCTTTGCGTTTCTGTTATACTCCTTGAGTCTGGTGATGAGTTGCCAGGTGTGCTGCTTGTCATAGCATGTCTTCTTCTTTCTACTAGCTTGGTAGGGAAACCCCAAACTCGAGTGAAACAGTTGAAGGTCCAATTAAACTCCTTGTTGAATACATAAAGGAAGTCGTCCTCCCAGAGATGTCCAAGGAACTTAGAAACTCTTGCATGATCTCCAGGTATATGGTCCAGCTCCTGAATAAGAACTGGTTAGGCCCCATCTTTGTCATCTGGGTCTTGAAGTCATCGAGAAAGCCCAGTATGTTGAGGGTCACGCCATCCAGGTACTTTGTTGGTAGGAAGCTTCGGTTGGAAATTGTTTGATAGAGTTCTTGTTGCTTGATGCCTCTGAAGATGACGACGATAGGATGTTGAATCAATTCACCAGGCTCTAAGTCCTGGAAGGCGGGGTGTCATCTTCATCGGATATGGCCCCCTGGGTGGTTTCTAACTCCTCTTCGGGTGAGGTTGATTTCTCTTCAGCGAGTCTTTCTTCTTCATGGAGCAGGGCTTGCTCCCCTTCAATTAAGGCTTGCTCCCCTTGAAGGACGTCTAAATTGTTGTCTCCTTCTTCTACGCCTGTACCGCCAAGGTCGGGGCTCGGTGATATACCGTGCGTCGGTGTAGCATCTATGAGTGGAGGCATTGGTGATGGAGGGATATAACATGACATATGTTCGACTACCTCCATTTTTTGTTATGTGGTTGGGGGTGCAGGCTCAGAAATAGTCGGAGCTAGTGGCGTATGATGGGCTGGAGGAGATGTTGCAGCAGATGGAGGCGTGATGACCTTCGTAAGGGGTGTGGTGGTGATCTTTTCAGCAGTAGGTGGGGTTGGTGGTGTGGACTCCCGAACTGGAGAGATGGGTGCAGCTAGGGCTTCTTCTTCCATCGCGGCATTGGAGGTTGCTGCCATCGCCTTCTTCTTCTTGGCCTTCTTGTGGCCGTGCTCTGTTGTTGTAGAAGAAGCTTTCGCTTAGTGCACTTCTTCTTCTTCAGCTCAGGGCTGACTGGCATAGTAGAGTTGCTCGCCGATGCGGTATTAGCAGTCGCCGGTACTTCTACGCCATCATGACTTGGACGCTATCGAGGTCGACTGGGTCTTCTAGTGTTCTTCCTCCTTTCTCCTTCGACTTTGGCCTCCATATCTTCCCAGTAGATTGTCCGCGTGTAGCAACCATGTTGCAGGATATCAGGAAGGTTGTTGTACGGGATGGGATTTGGAGGTTGGTGGTAGTTATGTAGGTGGTTGCGAACAGATTGCCTCTGGTAGGGTGATCTAAGTATGGTGTCAACGTTAATAGGGTAGAGGTAGGGTTTTTCTTTGTCTTTGGGGTATTTATAGGCTGATATGCGTGTGGGCTGGCCCACTGATGCCGCTTTTGCGCGTGGGGCTAGTGGGCCTTTGAGGTTCTAGGTTGTTAACCCGATAGACTGTTGGTATCGGAATGAGGTCGTATGAGGGGTTGGTCTCACCACTAGGTGCTTTGGTTAACCCTCGAACTCTGAAAAGGTTTGGTCGAACTAAATAAGTTGGTTGCTTTATTGCTGCAAAAACAAAATTGGGTTAAGTAAAAACTCTGGGTTGGCCTCTCAGAAAGCGTCATGTTTAAAGTCTTTGGCTAGACTTCCTTCTTCTATGTGTCCCCAAGTGGATCCTGAGGTTGGGTTCATCTTGTGTGTCTTGGGTCAACCTAGTGAGATAGGCCTTGGTTATGTGTCCGTTTACCGTGAATAGTTCCCTTTTCTCATTTCTGAGTTGGAATACACCTGGTGGATGTATTTTGTTGATGATGAAGGGGCCCAACCATCTCGATCTCAGCTTCCCTGGAAAGAAGCGAAGTTTGGAACTGAAAAGCAACACAGGATCACCTTCAATGAACTCCCTTTCTGGATCCAACTGTCATGCATAACTTAGTTTTCTATTTGTAGATGTTGGCATTTTTGTAGGCTTGGCGTCGGGTCTCTTCTAGTTCTCTTAGTTGGATTTTTCTATGATCACCAGCAGCTTGTAGGTCGAGGTTGAGGTACTTGATTGCCCAGTACACCTTGTGCTCAAGCTCGACTGGCAAATGGCAAGCCTTCCCAAATACAAGTTCGTAGGGGGTTGCTCCAAAGGAAGTCTAGAAAGATGTTCGGTAAGCCCACAATGTCAGGAAGTTTGGAGCTCCAATCTTTCCTCGACCTCGATACCATCTTTTTGAGGATGGCTTTGATTTGTCGATTGCTTACCTCAACCTGTTCACATGTTTGTGGGTGGTAGGGGATTGATACTTTATGGCGGATCCCATATTTTCTTAGCATTGCTTCAAATTGGTTCTCCAGAAAATGCTTTCCCCCGTAACTAATCAAGACTCAAGGCATGTCGAATCATGGGAAGATAGTCTTTATAAAGAGCTTTTGTACCGAGGTTGAGTCACACCTCGCAATAGGTATTGAGAAGTAGTCAACTGCTACCAAAATGTACTTGTAAGGCCCAGAGCTTGGGAAAGGGGCAATATAGTCGACCCCTTCAGATGTCGAAAATCTCCATTGCTTGAATTCCTTTTAGAGGCATCTCCTGGCGCTTCCCGATGTTGCCTGATCTTTGGCAGCCATCGCACATTGAGACATAGGCATGAACGTCTCTGAATATGGTTGGCCAATAGAATCCAGCCTGTAAGATCTTGGTGGAAGTTCTCAAGGTTCCGCCATGACCTCCATGAGGTGGGGTGTGATATTCGGTAATGACCTCGAGAATTTCTTTACCAGCAGTACATCTTCTTAGTTGACCGTCTGGGCACTCCTTGAAGAGCAAGGGGTCATCCCAGAAGTAACTTCTGACTTCATAGAAGGATTTTCTCTTCTGTTGTAGAGTAAGGTATGAAGGTACCACCTTAGCCGCCAAATAATTTGCTATGTCGACGAACCAGGATGGACCTTGGATGATAAGAGCCAGCAAGTAGTCATCAGGTAATAGATCCCAAATGGGGATCGAGTCATCCTTGAAGTTTGGAGATAGTTGTACTCTAGATAGATGGTCGACAACTTGGTTTTCAGCTCCGCTTCGATCCTTAATCTCGAGGTCAAAATTCTTGTTAAGTCAACATCCATCTGATTAGCCTAGTCTTGGCTTCCTTCTTAGAGAATAGATGCTTCAATGCCATGTGGTCGGTATTCATGATCACCTTGGAGCCAATGAGGCAGGGTCTGAATTTGTTCATGGAATAAACCACGGCTAGCAACTCCTTCTCAGTGGTTGTATAGTTTTGTTGATCAGGGTCGAGTGTCTTGCTAGCGTAGAGATGACATGGTGGAGTTTCTCCTTCTTTTAACCCAGGATAGCTCCCACTGCGTTGTCGCTAGCATCGCACATAACCTTGAAAGGTAGGGTCCAATCTAGAGGTTGCATGATTGGAGTTGAGGTCAGAGCTTCCTTGATTTTGTTGAAGGCCAAGATACAAGCTTCATCAAAAATAAAGTCGATGTCCTTGTGCAACAGATCCGTGAGGAGCTTAGCTATTTTGGAGAAATCCTGGACAAACCTTCGGTAGAAACCGGCACGACCCAAGAATCCTCGGATACCCCTGACATTTATAGGTGGGGGCAGCTTTGCGATCACTTCAATTTCCGCTGGGTCTATCTCAATGCCTTGGTTTGAGATCACATGCCCAAAACAACACCTTGTTGAACCATAAAATGGCATTTTTCTCAATTTAGCACCAGGTTAACTTCCCTACACCTGTGTAACACTTATTCAAGATTGTTAGACAACCAGAAAAGGAGGGGCCATAGACGGAGAAGTCGTCCATGAACACCTCCATGATATTTTTAATATAATAAGAAAATATAGCGGTCATGCATCTTTGAAAGGTTGTCGGTTCATTACAAAGACCGAAAGGCATTCTCCTATAGGCGAAGGTGCCATAGGGACAGGTGAAGGTGGTATTCTCTTGGTCAACTTGGTGGATGGGTATTTGGAGGAAGCCTGAGAAGTTGTATAGGTAGCAGAAATACTTATGTTTGGCCAGTCTTTCCAACATCTGATCGATAAAGGGTAAGGGAAAATGGTCCTTCCGAGTTACTTTGTTTAACTTCCTAAAATCTACACACATCCTCCAACCTTGGTGTTCGGAACGGGATCTTTTCTCCTTTATCATTTTCAACTATGGTCATACCTCCCTTCTTGGGGCAACCTGGATCGGGCTGATCCAGTTGCTATCCAAGATAGGGTAGATTAGGCCAGAGGCTAATAGTTTAAGGATTTCCTTTTTCACTGCCTCTTGGAGATTCAGGTTGAGCCTCCTTTGTCTTGCGATGGAAGGATTGGCATTATCTTCAAGAGGTATCATGTGCATTCATAAGGATTGACGTAGGCCCTTGAGGTCGGCCATTGTGTAATCTATGGTTTCCCTGTACCTTCCTAGTACTTTAAGTAACTGGTCAGTTTGGTCAGAGGTAAGGATGGAGCTTATTATCACATAATAGGTGGAGTTTGGACTGGGAAACTCATACCTGAGGGTAGAGGATAAGGGGTTCATATCTACCTGAGGGGATTTTTCTGAACTTGAGAAGTTGAGCTGCTCTCCCTGATTAAGGCTTTCTACTTGGTATGTTGTTATAGGTGGGATTTGATCTTCATCATCAGGTTCGAGGGAGTCGAGATCGTCCAGTAGTTCATCAGGTAGGGTCAAGCTTCTTTGGAGTGAGTCCTCTGTGAGGATCATTGCTGAAACCTCTTGGATCACTTCGTCTTCAGGGATTGAGCCCTCATGAACAGTGTCATAGGAGGGGTACTTCATAGCTTGTGTTAGGTTGAACTCGATTTTATCTTCCCCTAGTTGGAAAGATAGGTTACCATTTCGAACGTCGATGGTGGCTCTAGCTGTAGACAGGAAGGTTCTTCCCAATATCAGCGGTATGTTGATGTCTTCTTCCAACCACGAAGTCGGTTGGAATGTAGAACTTCCCGACCTTGATAAGTATGTCCTCAAGGATACCTTCGAGTACTTCACAGATCCATCGGCAAGCTGTAGTGTCATATTGGTGGGTTTCAAATCTCTAGTGTCTAGATTCCTGCAAAGAGATAAAGGAATTAGGTTGACGTTGGCTCCCAAGTCACAAAAAGCTCTGTTGACCCGGAGATTCCCGATTTCACATGGAATCGAGAAACTGCCTAGATCATTTAGCTTCACGGGAAGCTTATTTTGAATGACCACGCTTGCTCCTTCGGTTAGGGCCACCATCTCGTGGAGGTATATCTTTTCTTTGTTAGGATGTCTTTTAGGAACTTGGAGTAGGAAGACATTTATTAGATGGCCTCGACAAATGGGATATTGATGTGTAGTTTCTTTAGTACCTCCATGAATCTACCAAATTGTTGGTCGCTTTGGGTTTTCATTAGCATTTGAGGGAAAGGCACGAATCTCAAGTCAACTGGAGCTTCTGAGGTAGGGTCCACTTTAGAGCTATTCTTTGGAGGTTCGGTCGACTGGGAGCTAGACTCTGGATTATCTTTGAGGACTTGTTTTGATTGAGGATTCTCCTTGGGGTTTGCTTTTGGTTGGGCGCTTGACTCAACGTCTTGGGGGCTTGGTTCAGATGTTATAGGTGGAGCTTGCTGTCTGGCAGGTTCTTCTAGCTGCTTTCCGCACTTGAGAGACACAGCTTGACACTGTTATCGGGGGTTTATCTCAGATTGCCCCGAGAACATCCCAGGTGGTTTTGTAGGTGAGTTCGCTTGCTGTGCAATTTGATTTCTAGGATCTTGTTATGGGCAGCAAGCCCGTCAATCTTGGTGCACATTTGCCTCAAGGCCTCATTTTGTTGTTTCATTGCTTCGCCTTGTTGCCTGAGGAAACCTTCCATCATTATTTCAAGGCATGACTTTGTTGGAGGTGGGGGTAGAACTAGGTAAGGTGGAGGCACTGGTAGGGCATGTTGTTGCTGGTTGTTCTAAGGTGGGTACTAATTTTGTTTGAAATTTTGAGCCGATGGCCTTTGGTAGTTTTGGTTTTTTATATGAAAGGTTGGAGTGTAATCTGATCCAAGGTGGACCTTGACCTTGATATTGTTGTGCGGTTGGATTTTGGCCATATGTTGCCCCGGCGTTTACATGTTCATCTTGGGGCTCTTGGACATTGTAATTGATGGCTTGACATTGGGCGGCTACATGTCCGATCATCCAGCATTGCTCGCACCAAACAGAAGGTGCAGTAGACTGGTTCGGAGTTGCTTCTGCTGCATAGATCTTGAAACTTGAGGAGATTCTTCTACTCCAGAGTTTTCTGGAATAGGTTAATGAGGCCTTCTATCTGGGATGAGAGTTGATCCAACTTGGCAGGGTTTGGCGGCAACACTTTGTTCTTCGGATCTCTTTCTATTAATCCGGCCTTCAGGCCACTCTTAGTGGGTTTTGATGACTCTTTCGATTAGTTGGTTGGCTTCATCTGTATTTGGGACATGAATATGCCTCCAACCGCTGAGTCGAGGGTAGACTTACTCTCAAAAATTGATATATATTATCTTCTCTTTTACTTTGAAAATCACTAATTAAGAACTTTTTGCATGTTGCTTGCTTTTTTTTTTCTTTTGAAAAAGTTTATCGTGCAAAAGTATTAAATATGCTTGAAAGATATAAATCTTAAAATTATTTTAAAAAAATGAAAATAAAATTTAAGAATAATTAATATTGTGAAATTGATACTCTAACTTTCTTTGACTTGTGGTGTGATACATTGATAATTAGATACATGATCATTCACTTGCTCTACTTGTTATGGAAAGAAAGGTATAATTCTATTATTGTACTTGCCATTTTTATGCTTATGAATGTAATATTTTTATGAAAAGAAAAAAATGTGAACATGTGAACTTGATCTTGAAATCATTTGTGGCATGATCATAAGTTCTAAACTAGCATTCAAATTTAATTAGATGCATTCTCAATAAGTTTGAATCATATGTTGTATGCTTGAACCACAAATTATTTTTGCCTATTAATAATTTTGAAAATCATTTATGTGTTGTTAGACAAGATTATTTGATGAAAAAAATTAATTCAAGCCCATACAATACTTACATGACGTACTTATGAAAAATTATATGATGATATTTTATTATGCTAAGTGAGCCTATAAATATATATTTGATCAATATTTTAGGCTAATATATTGACATTATGATCTTATTTGATTATCTTCTTAATATGATGACTCTATGAGTGATTTATTTATAAATTAAACTATATTTTTATCATAAAAAAATATTTGAAAGTGCTTCTCATTATAAAATATTTCGTAAGCATACTTTTGGACATCAGATGAGCTCATGAATGTACTTTGTTTATAAACATTTGCACTATCATATGAGCCTTGAGTGTATGGATAGATATGTTTTTAACCTGCTACACTGGCAAATGAGTGTGCATGCACCTTATGATCCTTGATAAACTTTATTTGCATCTTTTCAATCATTTTGGTGTGAGATGGAAATCAATGTATAATGGTTATTATAATTGTCATATCTTACACTTATGCATGTGGTTAGGAAGAGATATTTTTGTTATGAATTATAATTATTTGCTTGACACATAAACTACTTGATTTGTTGTTTGACATACTATCATCATAATCAAAATTTCTTACATGTCTTACAATAAAATATTTGAGCTTAATATTAAAATATTATGACATTGTTGTCTCAAGGATTTATGCAAAAATTTGATTGTATGAAATTCCTTGAGTTTTATGTTTTGACCATGAGTGTTAAGCACTTATATTCAATCCTCAAGAATAATGCATGAGTTGTGGAGAGAAAAATCAACGGAGGACAACTTGTAGAGATATATGAAAATAGATTATATGAACTTAAAAAAAGAAAAGTTGATAGGCTTTATGCTTATTCATATGTCATTGGATTTTATATCATAAATTTTTATGACTTAAAGATTTTAATTGTTTATCTTTCATAGATTGAAAATCTTGCACAAATTAAGGGGGAGTAATCATTGTCTCTTAATATGCTTAATGTGATTTTTTCATGTGACAAAAAGGGAGATATTATGAAAAGATATGACCGAGTTGATACGAACTTAAAAGGAGAAAAGTCGATAGGTTTATGCATATTAATCTCCTTGATCTTTAAATCACAACGTTTCAAAATTTATGGATTTTGATTGCATATTCCTCACATGATGAAAATATTGCATAAAGTTAAAGGGATTTAACATTTCTCTCATATATGCTTAACTTGTCATTCTTAAGTTATTATATGCTTATCAAAGAAGTAAATAAGTGATTAGGTTGATCTAATATTAGAATACATATATAGTTTGCAATGTGAAAAAGTTATTTCTATAAGAAAATCTTTATGTTATGCACTTATGAATGTATAACTCCATATGAAATGCATCTTACAATTGGGCTTAGTGTGAATATTTGAATTGTAAGTGAATGTTGCGATAATAATTTCATCTCTTTTCTCATTACTCTAAATCCCTTCAAGTTGATAATATCCTATTTGTGACACTACTTTTAATCCACCAACTGATATATTATTTTTGTTCCAACAATTGATATATGTAAAGAAAATGAACATTGTTGAAAAATGACTTTGCTTACTTGTATGATTTTTGAAAATTCTTCTATATGCAAAGCATGAAGATTATTTCCAACTTGATATGCATGATACTCTTTGTTGTTTTAACTATATATTATTTTTTTGATATGACAAAGGGGGAGAGAAAAGTATGTGCTAAAATATAAAAGAAATCTATTTAGAGAAGTGTGTCTAAAATATGAAAAGAAATCTTATATTGTACTTAGCATGTGCATCTAACATATAAGAGGAATCAAAAAGTTAGGAGAAGATCATTGACATGTCAAATATTAAAGTTTATTTTCTTACCACTTTTCATATTAATGGTTTGTCATCAGCAAAAAGAGGGAGATTATTGAAAATATGATTTTATGACTTAATGTCATACTTATATTCTTTTGATGATGAAAACTTTATTAAAACATTGGAAAAGATAATGCACACATATTAGAATAGGCAAGTGTGTGAAAGTTTTAAAGTCAAATTATATGTACTGAAGTTCAAATTAATATTTGTCTATGTTCTTTTTAGATCTAGGTTGAGGCATGAATAAATTAATTGGTAATGATTTTGTTTTGTACGTTTAAGAATCGTCGCATTTTGATATATATACAAAATGTTATATACAAAATAGTGAAGGTCTACAAGTTTAAGATAAAATTATATGTACTGAGTTTTACATCAATATTTTACATTCTTTCAATCTGATTTATATTGAGAAATTAATAGATGAAATGTAAATAAATTTCTCAGCTTTCCAAAGAATTAAGAATCACATCAATCGGATATCAGTGCAGAGAGTTATGATCAAAATAGTGCAACTCTGTCAAGTTGACTCAAAAGAAACGGTCGACCGGTATCTTGAACCGGTTAACCGGTCTAATGCATTCTACAATACATATGATTAAATTTCATAGCGGTCAACTGGTACAAAGGAGCGATCGACCGGTGCAACTCTAACGACTATATTTTGGTAGAAGGGTCGATCGGTAGATGGAGCGATCGACCGGTGGCTGGAAAGTTCTAATAGCTACTTTTTTGTGTCAAATCAAAGGAAAAATGTATGCAACGGCTATATGGAAGACAAGAGACTATGAGAGTGTTTTGGAGGTTACAACACAAGAAACTAAGGGGAAATCATCTTGTAAACTTCCTAGAGCACAAAAAGAATAGTTTGAGCTAAAATTTGTAAATCTCTTCTCCATTTCTCGTGTTCTTAAGTGATTTCATCTTGTAAAAGAGAGATTGAATGAGAAGCTTTCTTTGTAATCTTGAGAGTGACTTAGCTCCATTGTAAGAGAAATTCACACAACCTCTTGAGTGAAGAAAAATGTGAGCTTGGTGTAATCGGGTCTTCCTTACCCTATGAAGGAAAGCTCCATATGAAATGCATCAATGTGAGCTTGGTGTAATCGGGTCTTCCTTGCCCTATGAAGGAAAGCTAGTGAATCTCCAACGGTCTCGAGGTCGAGAAGTTGGAGCGCGTAGGCCAAGTTGAGGTCGAACCTCGTCAACAATTTCTTTTGTCTTGAGTTTGCATTTCTCGTTTACTCACTTTGCTTATTATTTTGCATTCTCACTTTATATCACTATTGTGCTTATTCACGATAAAAGACTTTTGAATTTGAATTTTGTGATAAATTGATTCGAGCTTCCGCATTTATTTTTTAAATCGGTTTAAAAGTTTTATTACACCAATTCAACCCCTCCCCTCTTGGTGCCAAGTGGTCCTACATTTTTTACGTAAAATAAAAGATGGTTTTCACGAATTTTCGAACGGTAATTCGCTACAACTTTTTCATTATTCTTTGATATTCTAGTGAGATCGTTCTAACTTCTATCTTGTTATTTCAAAGATATTACTCTATGACATCTAAAATTAGTGCTTGAGGATCTTATTATTGTACTCCTCTATATATATCAAAGAAGAAATTTTATATCATACCATTACTTTATTTTTATATCATTTACTATAATCACCAATTAGAAATTATTTATAGTTAGACATTTAATTAATTTATACCATGTGCTGATGTAAATAATATTATATTATATATAACATTATTAATTAATTAATTAATCAAATAATGATCAATTACTATACTAACATAATTAATAACTAGTTAAATAAATAATATAAATGAAATAAACAAATGCTCATTTATGATTAAAAATATATTATTAATATATTTTATATTTTGTTTTAATATAATATATTTAAAAATTATATTCATATCAATCCAAACGCAATAAGAATATAATTAACATTTGGAATATACACAAGAATATTATATTCTCTTACATATTTTCTTCAAATTTATTCTCGAACAAAATGACCCCTAGGAGAATAATTTCCACACATATCAACCTTTTCCCAACAAGATATGTAAGTAATCTGTTAATCTCTATCTTCTACAAACTCCATGTAAATCTCCGCAACCATTTACCTTTCATATTTCCAAAATTTGTTCTCACACGTGATGCACCACACACGGGTTTCTACATTTTTTATAGTGTTTGTTGTGTTTCACGTCGCATTATCAGCCACATGCAAAAAGAAAATCACAAGACAATAGGAACTCTAAGCAATCAGATTACTCATTTTCCTTTCCAATGAATTCACAACCATAAGAGTATAATCACGATTTGCAGTTTGATGATCCTCTATTCACTGCGGCCTTCATACGATGATACACCAGATGAATCACTTTCAAATGGCAAGATTTCCTTAGGAGAGAGATCTTTATTTTGCTCCAGCTTCAAACCTTTTGACAAGAAAATTTTAAGTCAGGTACTAATTAAATCCTTACGACAAACATCCAAGTGATTTATAAGAAATTACTTAATTTTAGCTAAGATACTCGCCTGACTTCTTTTCAGCTCTGGAACTGAACTTTTTAGTATGTCGTTTAATAAGCCTTTTAGTCTTTGTAATGGTCAATTGTCTAGCAAAGGGAGAGATCTCAAGGTCATTTTCACTCCATTCGCCATGCATTTCTTGGTCTTCTTCTCCTCTCATAGTCCTCAAGACTAATGCTTTCGCCTTTCGGCGCTGAGAGTTGAACAACCCTTTAATGGAGGTGACGAAGCTGTCACCAGCTCCATCATTTGGCTTTTTTAGTAATGACACAGGAAACTGATCCTTTTCAGGTTGGCCTCCATCACTATCACTCATGTTAAGATCATTTTCAGGTACAATACCCCCATGTTGTTCCTTAATATTCTGAGCCTTATCTTTGAATTTTTTACCCTGCACCATTATAGCAACATGAAACAATAATCAAAATACTAGCAAACCATAATGAAAAGCCAGGTAACTGGCAGCAAGCTAATAATTATATGCTACCTACCAGATAATACAACTAAACAGAGCAAGTTTTCCATAACTATGTGATAAAGGTGGTTCCTGAGTGGAACCAAAGCTTTGCAAACTCCATGAGAAAGACTGGATACATGCTGAAAAAGCTTCCAGAAACGAGAACATGTAACTTATATTTTGTGTTTTTGATACTGATTGGGAACACACTACCCATCTTTGACATAATAATTCTAAGTGTTTTTAAAGAGATACCAATAATAATTTGTAGTTCATAATGTATAAATTGTTAAAGAAAGAAAATAAATGGTGCAACTAATAAATATGTGATTGACTCAAATTAGGGATAATAATTAAAGCATACAAAGCACAACTGGCCGTTTCCTTGGAAATTATTGTATGATATAATGGAATTTGATTTCTCTATTTATTATATATGTCATTTTATTAGCAAATAAATACCGAATATCAGAAAAAATGACCACAGAAAATTAATGTTGCAACTAATAAATATGTGATTGACTCAAATTAGGGATAATAATTAAAGCATACAAAGCACAACTGGCCGTTTCCTTGGAAATTATTGTATGATATACTGGAATTTGATTTCTCTATTTATTATATATGTCATTTCATTAGCAAATAAATACCGAATAACAGAAAAAATGACCACAGCACTAAAAAGGAAGGGTGCTACTATAGCAATGCCAAGCATACGAGCAAAGGACAGAAAATTAATGTTTATTGATAATACGTAAATAGAGAAAAAAAACTCAAGCCGTTTAGTAAGTTCTATACCCTACAAGCAACAATACTATTAAATCATTGATTTTGAAACAAAATCGACTTTTCTGAAAATCAGGGGTCAACCTTATATAAAGGTTACATCAGTTCTTAAAAACAAACAAAAAACTCAAAGAAAATATATTCCATAAAGCATCACAACTGATGAAAGCAACCTTCGGCCAAAACTTACAACATAAAAGGTTACTTATTTGTCAACACCGATATTGGAGCCTATTATAGTCAACATGGCATCCCAAGTGGGTGGGTGGAGTGGATTTGAAACAAGATTAAGGTACCTTTTCAGTCTTAATGCAAGTTTTTCATGGAACAAGATTAAGAAAAGAGGCTGGAGCCTTATGCCCATGCCGATTTAATAATATGCGGATTCTAATTAAAATTGGTTGAATTTTGGTTTTGCCATGACAAAGCAGCAATTAGAGAAAAAAAAATTATGTTTCTTTACCAATGTTAAAAAAAGAAGCTTAAGGGCTACCTGCATGCCAGCAAATGATTTTAAAACTCCCCATATGATATGCTTCCTAACTCGTGAAAACAGTTTGCTCCAACTTCCAGTGAAATCATCACGATAGAATGCATCCATCAGAAATTTACGATCACTGAGAGAAAGCCTCGAACCTTCATATGTAAGTAGTAGTTCAACCTATGGCATTTATGTAATAAGAATTAGATAGTGCAATAATTCCAAAAAGTGTACAAATTGGAAGAACATAAACCTGGCTTATCCTGATATTTTGGAACTCCACCATCTTCTTAGGTCTAGATTTTTTCTCATCCTGAATCTTCCCAATCTTCTTTTCTTCTTGATTTAGGCGACCAGATTTGAGAGTCTTTGGGTCATTCATTTTGTTTCTGGCTAACTCTACATTTTCTGGTTTTCTATTTTCTGCTCCAGCATCCAATGGATTGGAAGACACAGAGGAAGAATGAGCTTGGAGTACAAGTTCATTAGCAACAGATTCTGCGACAGTTTCTTCCCATGTTCTGTCAAAAGAAGATGTTCGTCGAAGCTTTGGATTCGAACGGGAAGTAGAAGATCCTTTTGTATTCGGCACCTTTGGCACCTGCAGAGACATCCCCATATAAGAAAATTTGAACTAGGAACAATGGTGCAATATTGTGCAGATGGTCAATACGATTGCATTAATTGGAGGCTGGTTAAATGCTGTACATAAATGCCATTTTAAATTTTTGTAGTGTTTATTACATTCAATATGAAAAATATATATGGATCCATCGATACACCAAACAAAGTCAGAAAGGAAGGACTATTGTTGTACTTTTAAGTGCCCAGCATGGGTTCACTTCTGACTACCTTTTTCTTGAATTGAACAACTGCATATTGACTATTATTTTTTGAAACTATGTATGGCAGAATTTTTAGCTTCACTTGGAGGTCATTTATTCAGACTTTTCTTGTCAACATATGATGAAATTATTAGATTTTTCTTCATAATCTAAATTTTATTTGAATATTTTTTAATATATGAAAACCCTCTGAAAAGATAAAAAATACAAAACACAACTCTATGAATAGATGAGTGGAATCGTGATCCTTGACTAGTTAGTTTCCATGATACTGGAGGACTTCAGGCCGATTGCCATATCCAATGCCATCTATCTCTTGGTGGCTAGAGTATTGGCAAATCGGCTTCGAGAGGTGTTGTCGGAGCTCATCCATCCAGCACAGTCAGCTTTCATCCGGGGCCGTAGCATCACTGACAGCTACACCATAGCCGCAGAGATAGTCGCACGTTGGAGGAGGACTGCTTGCCCAGCTTTCCTATGGAAGGTGGATTTTTCCAAAGCATATGATTCAGTCTCTTGGTCCTTTCTCTGGCAGGCTCTGCAGGTTCGCGGATTCCCGGAGACCTGGATCACTTGGATGAAACGGTGCATCACTACCGCTTCATTCTCGGTCCTGGTTAACGGGTCGAGGTCAGGAGGTTGGGTGCAGCCGCAGAGAGGGGTTCGCCAGGGATGTCCACTGGCCCCCATGCTATTCGTATTGGCAGTGGATGCTCTTGCTAGGTGCACTCAGGCAGCCTGTAGGGCCGGTTTCATCAGTGGCTTCTCGGGGAATCTAGTGCCGATTCTACAGTATGCGGATGATACGACATTTTTCATAGAAGGCACGGCCGTCGCGGCTAGGCGGGTGGCTATTCTGGTAGATCTCTTCGGATCAGCATCGGGTCTTCACATCAATCATGCCAAATCGGCTTTCATCCCCTTCGGCATGGAGGCGGAGGAGACAGTTGGCTGCGCGGAGGAGCTTCGTACACCGATCGGCACTTTACCGATCACCTATTTGGGTCTTCCTCTTTCGGATCGGCACATCAGCTCGCGTGGTTGGACCCCGGTGATAGAGAGATTGGAGCATAGATTACAGGGTTGGAGTTCGAGGCTGTTATCGAGGGGGGGTCGATTGATCCTACTGCAGTCGGTTCTGTCAGCCCTTCCGACGTACTACATGTCAGTGCTTCGGATGCCTGGAGCAGTGATCAGTCGGATTGACTCTTTGAGGAGCAGATTTTTCTGGCAGGGATGTGGACAAGACAGAAGAGTGCACCTCGTAGCATGGCAAAACATCTGTCGACCTACATCACAGGGCGGACTAGGTGTTAGAGATCTCCGCTACGCCAACTGGGCGCTTTTAGCCCGGTGGGCGGGGCGCATCATGGGTCCCGAGGTCAGCTTATGGCAGGAGGTTTTCACCACATGTTATGGACGAGACCTATCGTGGGATTCGAGGAGCTATCTTCCGCGGGGAGCTTCCTGTTTTTGGAGGGGAGTGGCAGTAGTACTTCCACGTGTACGCTCGCTCATGAGGCCATCACTCGGCTCGGGTGAGGTCTTCTCATTTTGGCAGCAGGAGTGGCTCCCGGGAGGCTCTCTACACACGGCGTTCCCGCGGCTTTGGCCACTGGCGGCACACCCGACAGCGTCTGTGTCAGAGTCATGGTCTGAGGCTGGAGTTCGGGGTTCCGGAACATGGACCCCAAGTTTTAGATCCGCACTGTCAGACCAGCGTATAGCAGAGCTTATACTACTTCATCAGAGGATCGCCCCATTCCGGCCGGACCCCTCACGACAGGATGGGTGGGTCTGGGACCCATTACCTTACTCGGCCCGCAGGCTTTACTTGCACTTCCTTCCAGAAGCCACCGTACCGACAGAGCTTCAGCTTGATTGCCGATCCATCTGGCGCCTGCGGATACCCCTCAAAGTCAAGATCTTTGCTTGGCTTATGCGGCACGGTCGACTTCTCACTCGGGCATACAGAGCGAGATGGGCACCCCAGGCGGAGACATCCTGCGTTCTATGCACGGAGGCAGTGGAGGACATCTCACACTTGTTTTTCAGCTGTCCGAGGATACGGGAGATATGGCACCAGACGGGTAGACTGCTTGCATTTCCTACAGATGCAGAGGATCTTTGGCGGCCTATACGCGCGTCAGCGAGCCGGAGGCAAGGGTGGAGACGACTACTGGCGACGTTCTTGGCAGGTTCCTGGGCTATTTGGCTCCAGCGTAACCGGACCATTTTTTGTGGGGAGAGATGTCAGGTTGAGACAGTTGTACACCACATTTCTTTTCTCCTTCGGGAGTGGGGTTTTGGGTAGGAGGCGTCTCATCATCACTTTTCTCACCTTCTTTTGCCGTTCTCTTCGGGAGAGTGTTCACCTGTAAATGACACCTTCATACATATATATACTTGGATGACAACCGCCACACCGGCTGTCATCCTTTTTTCCTTCAAAAATAAAAAATTCCTCTTGGGTGGTAAAGTACTTATGCCCTTTTCCATCAAAATATTTACAATTACAAAAGAGAATCCTGGTCATCAGTCACAATTGGAAATATTGTTTTAATGCTCAGACATGCACAACTTCTTGAGATGACAAGTTTTCCGTGATGTGCTCACCTGGGAAGAATCACCCTGAAGTTTGGGACCAGATTGCTTTCCAGGAGATTCAGATTCTTTTGCCAGCTGGCCACTTGACGTAGTTGTTTGAGAACATGATGAGTTTTTCTTGCCCCTTTTTGAGCTAGAAGTTGTTGAAATTTTCCATACTTCCTATACAATTTATGAAGAAACAAGCATGGTTAAGAATGCAAAACATGTCACATAGACCAAGCTCTAAAAGTGATTATCTCTAACCTGCCGCTTAAGCGAGTCTTGTTCTTCTCCAGGGAAGAGATAACCCCAGATCATCGTATACATAGTTTCAGTCAAATGTATCTTCAATGGATAGATCTCTACCTACACATTTTGAACTGAGAATAATTATCAGGGAAATTATAAAGTAAGCCTATTAAAATATATGAATGACAAACATAGAATATAGCATTTGAGATTCCATCTAAAAAATTAGCATGTCACAAAATGAAAACAAAAAATTATCTATCTTGAAAGTCAATAAACTAGATCGTGAGTGAAGTATCATTAAATCTAAATGTTAAACAACTTCATACTGTTATACTAGAGAAGAACCTTATGCTTCCCAAGGACGTTGTTGATAATGTACTCATGTCTCCTTTTTTCGACGGTGAACCAGGTATAAGAGAGCACATACCATTTTGTACAAAGATATAAGAGGCCAAGTATACCACTAACTAACAATACAAAGGGAAGAGAATGAAACAGATGAAATCATGGTGTTTGAATGAAATTTATTTTCTATGAGGTTGAGATCAGGATTTATTAGGTTCATCAAGACAAATGTATAATAATTTCCCATCTAACAAGAAAAGGTAAGTCCACTTTATTAGACCTGAAAATGTTCGAGAGGAGAATTTCCATCCTTTGGTGCTCCTTGTCTTGCATTGACTCGAAGCATGACATTTCTGCAAGCATATTCTCAAAGATAAAATGATAATTTTCCCATCATAATCATTCTTTAAAAATGACATTATGCTAAAGTATAGTCCAATTAAAACCTAAAACTATTTACACACTAAAGAAAAAAAATTTAGGTGTAAAACATCAAAGAAAATTTGAGAAACATTTTGTCATTAGATGTAAGATTTGAAACATCTCATAATAATTAAGCATAGTATTAAATCAATTTCTGATGCCATTCCAAATTCCTAATATATGTGCGTATTAATGATTTGATACTCGAAGTCTTATCTGCCATCAAATGCCCACATTAGAGACTATGTATATTTTTGTAATATTTACGGTCTGGACTACTGCTAGTGCGAAAATTGTAAAACAGATGGCAATACTTTTGAGGTTATGTAATCAAACTTATATGCAAAGAAAAGTAACATCTTTTTTCAGTTCACAGAAAGAACATGAGTGCTGGGAAATATTGAAGTGAAAATAAGGTTGGCTAGCCCACTAATTATCTTAGAAGAACACAGAAGTATAGTAGTAATAAGGTCTTACTTGCCCCATTCAGACGGTGGATTCCATGCCGACAAAAGCACATTGGATTTGGCATTAGCCAAGAAGTTCCTAACATCAAATGACTTAATCGTGAACTGAGCAATACCGATATCCTTGTAATCACGATCAAAATCATAAATCTGTTGACAAATGAAGAAAGCCACGTAAATATCGCAAAAAATATTAATTTATACTGGATTCCACATAACCAAGTAATGCAACAAGGCTAAGTCTTAAAAAGGGAAAGTTTGATTAATTCTTACAATTAGAGCTAAGCCTCTAGACTAAACACAATAATCCAACTGAGCATCAAGTGAACTGGCTACTCAGCTTTCCTTTTTTTTAAAGGAAAAAAGAGCGACTATACGATTTGGTAGTCACCCGCTTGTATTAATGCAAAAGATGGAGCATGTACAAATATGTAACGGAGAGCAATGCCAAAAGGCTCTCCCAAAAAAAGAACAAAAGAGGGACACACGAGGTGCTAGCCCCATCCCCACTCTCTAAGTAGGAAAAATATGTGGTGTAGAATGTTCTCTATATAACATCTCTCTCCCTCAAAAATCACGCGGTTGCGCTGAAGCCAGATAGCCCATGTGGTGGCCATGATGCTTGCCCATAGCCCTTGTCGCCCGTGCTGCCCCGCATGCCAAGGGAGTCCCAAAAGCTGGTCACTCCCGATGTGTCCACACCTGTGAATCCCATGTGCCGCCATACCTCACTAGCGATGGGGCAGGTGAAGAATAAATGTGTTATGTCCTCATCGGCCGATGCACATAGTGCACATGTGCATCCACCTGTGATGCCCATCTTTCCCTGTACTGCCCAACCTCAGCAACCATGCAAAAATCTTGACTTTCAATGGTGTGCTTGAGTGTCAGATGCGTACGCTATCAAAACAGACGTCCTGTGGAGTTGTGCCTCTGGGAAGCAGCTGCCTATATATCCCTCTCGCCGAGTA
The DNA here is from genome assembly GCA_001647135.1 of Pontederia paniculata. Taxonomy (NCBI): domain Eukaryota; kingdom Viridiplantae; phylum Streptophyta; class Magnoliopsida; order Commelinales; family Pontederiaceae; genus Pontederia; species Pontederia paniculata. The sequence goes on along the minus strand of LTAE01000295.1, from coordinate 43,395 downwards.
GTGTCCTGACAGCCACACCAACCATCAGGCCTGGATATCACAGGGCGGTATCCCGACAATCGATCAAATAGTTTGAGGAGCTCCTCAAAATGCTGGTCTGACAGTCCTGTGAAATGTGATGTCCACGTCCCACCTCCTGTTGTGTCTGATGTTGTCCAGCACTCGCTTACCGTCGCCTGCGGGTGTGCTGCGAGCGCCGCAAGGCGAGGGAAGGAGACAGCTAATGTATCACCTGGTAGCCACTCGTGCCTCCAGAAGGCAAAAGCAGTCTCGGAGCCAAGTGATGCATGAAAGAAGGATCTCACCAATTGTAGGATAGTGGATACCCCCCTCCAAAAAGGTGATGCGCCGCGTGGTAGGCGGGGTCGGGACTCCCATGATAAGTCGTGTCCATAACATGCAAAGAAGACTGAGCACCAGAGATCTGATCCAGAGCCCATGATCCGACCTACCCATCGGGCCAAGAGAGCCCGATTCGTCTATCTCAGGTCCCGGACCCTGAGGACACCGTCGGACACCGGCCGACAGATCTCCCTCCATGCTACCAGGTGTATCCCAGACCTGTCTGTCCCAAATCCTCTCCAGAAAAACCTGCTCCTGAGTGTGTCCATACGACGCTCGACGAGCGTCGGCATCCGCATCACAGACATGTAATATATCGAAGTGATGAGAGAACGGATCTGAGTAACACTAGGTGGCCACCCCTCCATAGGAACCTCGAACTCCATCCATGTAATCTATGCTCCATCCGCTCGATGACTGGTGTCCATCCACGGGATCCTATATGTCTGTCTGAGAGGGGCAGGGCCTAGATAGGTGAGCAGCAGCGAGCTGCTGGGTGTGCGCAACTCCTCTACACATCAGGCAGTCTCCTCCTCTGTCATGCCGAAAGGGATGAAAGATGATTTGGCATGATTTATTTGCAGGCCAGATGCGGCCTCAAACAGCTCAACCATGATCGCCGTCCATCGTGCTTCTGTTGCTGAGCCCTCAATGAAAAATATTGTGTCATCCGCGTACTGCAGGAGTGCAACCAAACTATCCCCATCGCGCCTCGCAGTGAATCCTCTCATAATGCTTGAGCAACACGCAGAGTAAGTGCACCGGGCGAGGGCGTCACAGCAGCCAAGACGAAGAGCATGGGTGCCAAGGGGCAGCCCTGTCAGACCCCACGTTGAGGCTGGATCCACCCTCCTGCCGGCCGCCCGTTGACGAGGACTGAGAAGGAGGCCGTGGAGATGCATCTCTTCACCCAAGAGATCCAGGTCGGAGGGAAACCGCGGATCTGCATAGAATGCCACAGGAAAGGCCATGAGACAGAATCGTAGGCTTTTGAGAAGTCAACCTTCCAGAGGAAGCCTCGTCTCCCTCTGCGCTGCCATGCTGCAATGATCTCCGATGCGATGGTGTAGCTGTCTGTGATAGATCTGCCGCCCAATGAATGCTGACTGGACAGGGTGGATGAGGTCGTCGAGCACATCTCTGAGTTGATTTGCCAGGGTCCTAGCCACTATAAGGTAAATGGCATTGGACAAGGCAATCGGTCGAAAGTCCCTGAGCTCCTCGGCTGGTGAGCACTTAGGTAGCATGAATAGCAGGAACCGGTTCAGACGCTCGAATCCCCGGTTCCCCTTGGTGAACTTTTGGATGACTGCCATGACATCATCCCTCAAGGTGGGCCAGAACTCCCTATAGAAGAAGACTGGAAATCCATCCGGGCCAGGGGCACCCTCACCGTTGAGGTCACATAGCGCTTGGGCAACCTCCTCCTCGATGTCCTGCGATAAAGATAAGACGTGGTCATCAGATAAACGGGGAAGGTCTCGAGTGGACCATCTCCATCTCGGTGGCGGGGGGCGCCTCGTGGCCGCTCTGAAGTGTGCCATGATGGCTGCTCCAATCTGCTCATGGCCGGTAATGGTCGCCCCCTGGATCCCGATACGGTCAATCCGGTTTGCCCTGCGTCGAATGCTCGCAAAAAGGTGGAAGAATCTGGTGTTGGCGTCGCCCTCCTAAAGCCAAGTCTGGCGTGAGCGTTGCCTCCACTGGATCTCCACCTTGTCCTCTGTCTGGATGACCGTCTAGTGATGCCTCCTCTCCGCAGCCTCCTCGGTGGTAAGGTCTCGGGTGTCCTCAATCTGGTCTAGGCGGGATATCGCCGACAAGGCCTCGAAACGTCCCTTGTCCCTGTCCACACGAATCTGTCGGCGGTACCTCCTGAGGACTGCTTGGAGGGCTGCTAGGCGCATAGCGAGAGTGTGCGCTGCCATATCCGATGGCGGTGTAGTGGACCACTGGCTGGCTATCCTCTCCCGCATGCCTTCCTCGAGGAGCCAAGAGCGCTCAAACCGGAAACAAGAGTGGCATGATTGCCCTTCGTTAGACCGCCACATGATGGGGGTATGGTCTGTGAATGGTCGCTCCATGGCCACTACGTCCGCCAGTTGGTGCGCTTCGGCTAGTTCGAGGGAGCCGAGGAAGTGATCGAGTCTCGAGAGGGCTGATGATGATGTTGTGCTCCTCCATGTGAACCTGCAATTGGTCGGCGGAAAGTCCACCAACGACTGGGACTCGATAAAGTCACGAAACTCCTCTGCCCCGACATCTCTTCCACGTCGCTGGCTGGGGAGATCATCAATGTCAAGGGTGACATTGAAGTCTCCACCAATCAACCACCGCGTCCTAGTTAGGTGTAAACGGACGGCGCGTAACTTCTCCCATAAGGCTCTTAGTGCCGCTGTGAGTGGGCCATAGACACAGGAGACCAGGTACTCTTGATTGTCTAATCTTGACAGAGGTGAGCTGAGATGGAGAATCTCTCACTCCACCAACCGACGGTGTCAAAGGTGACCGAACACCAACCAATAATGCATCCCCCGGATCGCCCTACAAATCTGAGAGTGGCGTGACCATATAGCCTTGTCCCGCCGATCTAGCCCCATGTGCGGTCATCACACTCGGTGAGCTTCGTTTCCTGGAGGAGAACCAAGTTTGGGGTCCATGAACTTAAGTATTGGCCAAGCGAGCGACGCCTGTCGGCCTCCCCGAGGCGGCGGACATTCCAAGAGAGAACCTTCTTTGGGAAATTGATTTAGCTCACAAGATCCTGGAGCTCCTGTGTACTCCCTCTGGACCTGTCCTCCTACGTGAACCGGTGGTCTGGCAGTCTCGAAAGTCTGCCGCCGCTGCTACAATTGCGATCTCGGACGCCACCTGGTCATGTAATGGATCCCTTCTGACCGGCGAGGGGTCCGTGTGAGATGCACCCGCTGTCGGCCTTGTCTTGATGCTGCCTGGGACATTATTTGACGGAGGTTCAGTGCCGCTCTTCGTTGAGTCCAGCGTGCTCGTCCGTGGCGTGTGCTATGCTGGTCCGGTGATGCCGTCTGTTGGGAACAGAGTGCGAGACGATGGCGGGGGAGACCACAAGGCAGCTGGACTTCGGGTGTATGTCACCTGCTTTCTCCGCCGGCGACTGTAGTGGACAGCCGCGTCGTTAATCTCCCGCGTCCGATCTGTCATGGGAGCTGATGATTCATTGCTCTGCTTAGGACTTTGGGTGTGCATTGATGCCGCCGAAGGGTTCAAAGAAGGTGGGGTTGAGGGTTCAGGTTGTTGTATGTGGTTGGTGGGGTTTGGGTTGATGTGGTGGAGCCGGCTGGTGGATTGAAGTGAGTTCTAAGGATGAGTCTGACTTGGGTCAACTTGGGAGATGTTGGGTTAGGCTCAAAGGGGGCGAGCTCTGGTGGGTGCGGGTCGGCTTCATCAGGTGGCTCAAGGGGGGCTGGCTCTGATGAGCGCGGGTCAGCTTGGTCAGGTGGTGTGGGCTCAGGGGGGGCAGGCGCTGGTGGGTGCGGGTCCGCTTGATTGAGGTCAGGTGGTGTGGCCAGGTTGTGGTGAACAGGTTTGAATCGTTTGGTGGTGTTGTGATGACGGCTAGGGTTTTGGCAGTAGGTGGTGTGGAGTGTGCATGGGGTGTCGACAGCTGTGTGGGAACCTTTTGCTGACGTCTTGTCTGCTGCAGCCACCTCGTACACCTTCTCGGTCGTCGAGCCACCCGGAACATGGAGTGATGCAGCACCCACGCCGGCCACTATGTCCGACCAGCTGCAGCTCCTCGTCGTACTGATCTTGATGACGAAGATTCCTGATCCAGAATGGAGCATGACCGTCGCTGGTGGCCTGCGACCTGGAGGGAAGCTGACTGAAGCCTTGATGCAGGAGATGTCGGGTGATGTGAAAGGAGGAATGGAGGTAGACACTATGAGGCCAAAAGCTCCGACTATGTTCTGCACAGCTTCTATTCTCCGGAGGTGTAAAGGAACCCTGCGGATCTCAATCTCCATGATTTGCGGACGTGGTTCCGCGCTGGTGCCATCTAGTTCCACTGCCACCATGTGATGGCACCCTCTGGTTGTATTGACAGGGTTGTGCCCCTTAACGCTTCCCTTTGCTGGTTCAAAGCCGGGAGGAGCAGCCAAATACGTTCTTCTTCGAGGTGTGACAAGTGGACGGGAGAGTTGGCGGGGGGTTGTGAGGATCGCCGTTCTGATACACTCCATGTCTGGCAGATTGTGCGACGCGACCCCCACTAGGCATGACCGGAGGAAGTCGAAGCTCTGTTGTGTGGGCGGCGACCATTGCACGGTGGCGTGGACTGGCTGTGTTAACTTGTGCAGCCTCTGCTGGAGGCGTTGCTGATCTCTTGGTAGCCCTTTTTGTCACCGCCGGCCTTCTCATCTCCTTCTCCTTCCGGCAGCGATCATTGCTGGCGGTGGTATGCGACATGTAAACTGACGGTGGCCCGATTGCCCACATCTCATACATCGGAGAGGACCGGTACAGTTCCTAGCATGATGGCCGCTGCAGAGACATTTGAAGCACAGTAAACTTTGGGGTTCGCCGGACGGGGCGGATAAATGTCTCCCATTCGCCCGAAGGTGTTGACGCTTGGGGCGCATGTCCTTGTCACGGAGATGAGGTTACAGGAGGTGGCGCCGCCAAGATGGAGTCCTCGGCGACGGAAAGTGGCACCGCCGAGATGAAGTTCTCGCCTCTCGGTGATCAGGA
>LTAE01000295.1:0-38159 GCA_001647135.1 Pontederia paniculata | reverse complement strand
GGGGGGGGGGGGGGGGGGGTGGCGCCGCCGGGATGGAGTTCCCGGCGACGTTATGCTACTAAGCTTTCCTGCTTGTCATATCACGCATCTTGACAACTTATGTCAACTCTTTTTTTTGAAGGGCAAAAGGATGGCTAGTGTTATCTAGTCATCCATTTATATATATAGATGTAAAAACCGGGAAAATGTACAAGTGCGAACTATGAGGATATAGGGGTGAGGCACAAAAAGGTACTCACCCCACCCTCTTGTCAAAAATCGAATGTGATCTACAATATTATCTATGTAGCATCTTTCGCCCCTGAAGATCGTGTTGTTGCGCTGAATCTAGACAGCCCAAAAAACTGCAAGTGGGAGCATGGTATGTCACCCAAAAAGTGTCAGAGGATCGTGGATCCACCCCTGCCACCCCTATCCGCCTCCAAACCTCCTATGCGATCTCACATTCGAAGAATAGGTGGTTGATGTCCTCTGCACCCGTCTCACACAAGACACATGTGGTGTTTGACCCTGGAGCCCACCTAAGGCGGTAGATGCAGCTGCGCCTCATAAGCCAGGCAAGTATTCTGACTTTAAGAGGCGTACGAGTCCTCTAGAGTAGTCTGCAATCAGCCACAAGAGTAGGATCAGCTTCAGCTGGTGGGAGGAGGTATGCATATGCCTCTCCAACTGTGAAGCTGCCTGTCCAGATCCATCCATCTCCCTTGGAACTATCCGGGCAAAGAGATGATATGCGATCAAGGAGAGATAGGAAGTCATCTATCATGGCGTCGCATAGTGGTCGTTGAAAAACTGGTGTCCAGCACCTTTGTAGGCCCTGTGCTGATCTAGACCAATATGAGGCCATTGTAGCCCCTCTGTGTGTCGCAAGGGAGGCTAGGCGTGGAAAAGCTACAACAAGCGTGGGTGCGGAGGGCCACTCGTGATCCCAAAAGAGAAAGGTCTCCCCGGAGTCGAGCATGGGGGGAAAAGGTCGAGCCAGTGGCATAATTGTCGCCTTACGCCAAAATGAGGAGGCGCCGCTCGTGACTCGTGACCTGGAGTCCCAATGGAGGTCACGTCCATAACATGCGAAGAATACCGAGAACCAGAGGTTTGTCTCCGGCCCCATGATGCGGCGAATCCATCGAGTGAGAAGGGCTCGATTCATGGTGCGGAGGTCACACAATCCTAATCCGCCACCTGTAGTAGGGCGACACACCTCCTTCCAGGAGACGAGATGGACTCCCCTGCCTGTTTGACCGTTGGTCTGCCATAGGAACCTCCTCCTTAGTTGGTAGATGCGGGAAAGTATTGTCTCTGGCATGTATAGTACGGACATGAAGTAGGACCGGAGTGCCGAGAGAACTGATCGGAGCATTACCAAGCGCCCGCCTCATGATAGCACCCTAGAGCTCCACCCTTGAAGCCTGGCTTTGATGCGCTCGATGACTGGATCCCATGATCTAAAGCCCACCCGTCTGTCGGAAAGGGGAAGGCCAAGATAGGTGATCGGGAGTGATCCAATAGGTGTGCGAAGCTCTGTCACGCAGGAACTAGCCATGTCAGCATCAATGCCAAATGGGATGAAGGTAGACTTGGAATGATTGATGACCATCTCGGAGATAGCGCCGAAAAGCTCCACCACAATGGCCACCCTTCGTGCTTTCGTTGTTGACCCTTGAATGAAGAAAATGGTGGCATCCGCATACTGGAGCAGCGGGATGGCGGCGTGACGGTGTGACCTGATGCAGAAGCCAAAGATGATGTCGGCGCTACAAGCTGAGTATGTGCGTCGAGCCAAGGCGTACACCGCAATAACGAAAAGCATTGGCGCAAGGGGCAGCCCTAGCGCACACCCCTCTACGGCTGGACCCATCCACCAGTTGGACGCCCGTTGACCAACACTGAAAATGAAGTTGTGCAGATGCAACGTTTCATTCATGCAATCCAGACTGCAGGGAAGCCGCGAGCCTTCAAAGAGTGTCAAAGAAAGGACCATGTGAGAGAATCATAGGCTTTTGAGAAGTCCACCTACCATAAAATGCCTTGGATCGATGAGCGTCGCCAATTGGCAACGATCTCACTAGCAATGGTGAAACTATCTGTGATGGACCGGCCTGTGATCTATGTTGTCTATAACCTCGCGGAGTCGGTTGGCCAGTACCCGAGCCAAGATAAGGTAAACTATATTAGATAGGCCAATCGGTTGGTAGTCGCCAAGATCCTTGACTGGTGTGAGCTTTGGGAGGAAGAGGAGAAACCGATTTATTCGGTCGAAGCCACGGTTGCCCCTCTGTGAACTCCTGGATGACCGCCATGGCATCTTGTCGCAACGTAGGCCGTAACTCCTTATAGAAGAATACTGGGAAGCCATCCGGACCCGGTGCCCCGTCCCTGTTGAGGTCCTTCAAGGCCTGCCACACTTCCCCATCTGAGGTGGGATGTGTCAGGTTTGTAGCGTGAGCCTCCGAGATGCGGGTATATCTTTATCACTCCACTGCCAACTCATAGGCCGCCTCCCCTAAGAGAAGGTCCGAAAGTGGTTCGTAATTATATTCCCGATTTGATCGCGGCCGAAGAATTCATGCCCATCAATCGTCAGGCGGTCTATCCTGCTCTGGTGATGCCGACAACTCGCATGCATATGGAAGAAGCGAATGTTGGCGTCCCCCTCACGAAGCCAAAGCGAGCGCTATCTCTAATGGGCCTCAATCTTCCTGTCCTCCAAAAGGATGGTGTCCCGGTGTCGTCGCTTCTCAGTGGCCTCCTCCGGGGTCAGCTCTCGGATGTCCTCTAGCTGGAGTAGGCGCGTTGATGCGTCCAAGGCATCAATCCGTCTTCTCCCTGTCCTCCCGGAGTTGTGAGTGACACCTACGTAGGAAGTTTCTAAGCCGAGCTAATCGCGAAGAGAGCGTTCGGGCTGCTGTGGACGAGGGCGGGAAGAACTCCCACTGTGCTGCCACAAGATCCCTGAAGCCGTCTTCCATTAGCCATGATCGTTCAAACTTGAAGTATGTGCTCAGATGCTCCCCCTCGTTGGATAGCCATATGAGAGGAGTGCGGTCTGAAAATGGTCTCGCCATCACTCGAACCTCTGCCAGGTGGTGGGCCTCCGAAAGCCTTATAGAACCTAGGAATTTGTCCAAGCGGGACCTAGCTGTGGGTGACGCCATGCTCCGCCATGTGAATCGGCAGTTGGTTGCCAGATACTCAACCAACTCCTCCGAATCAATGCAGTCTCGAAATCCCTCGGTACCCGGACCTCTCCCTCTATGTGGTTCTGGTTGGTCATCAGTTTAGCGAGTAACGTTGAAATCACCGCCGAGAAGCCACCATGCCACTGGGAAGCGTGCTCTGACTTGACTGAGCTCCTCCCATAGTGTCTCTCGTAGCAAATTCGTCAATGGACCATAGACACAAGTGACCAGTATGTGTTGCCCATCAGACTTCCGAGCAAAATGTCCAGAAACAGAGAATGTCAAGGTATGAATATCCAAGGCCTCATACGTGTCCGCTCGCCACGCAATGATGCATCGTCCAGAGCGGCCAACGGCGTCTAGTGCATCAAACTCCGTAGTCAGGTCCCGCATGTCTGGCGCCATATGTGATCCTCACAATTTTCTATCTTAGTCTCCTAAAGAGTCTATGTCCATGCCCCACGACCGCATGTAGCAGCCAAGGGTCCGCCTTCGCTCCGCCTCACGAAGCCCCCTTACATCCCCGCTCCGCGTCTTGGGTTGGATGCGTGCTGCCTCTGCCGTCGCCAATACCTCCTCCTCCATGTCAACTCATATTACATAAATGAAGTGAATCAAGAAAAGGGTTAGGATATTAAAACTCTTGCAAACACACCCTAATCAAAATGGCATCACTGAACATAAAAATATCTTTAGGAATTGACCAAGGTATTGCTGTTTACAAATCAAGTTCCTAATTTATTAGGATGAGACTATTTTAATTTCTATGCACATTACAAATCTTTGTGAAGATATTGAAGTTTTCAGACATCTTTGATTTTTCTTCAAATATGTTTTCCTACACTCAAGTTAACTTCTAATTTACCATTGACAATATTTTAGGGGCCATTTGGATGTGCTTTTCTAATGCTCTTGGAACACTACGTGTTCTTTGGAACATGATGTTCCTCTTGATGTTCTCAATTTGTTTTTGGATAAGAACTTGGTCTTCCAGGAATCAAGAAATTCTTCTTCTGCATAGTGTTTGGATGAAATGAGAATACGAAATAATAAGATGTAAAAAAGATGAAAATAAAAATTGAAGAATATTAATATGAATAATTATTTACAATAATCAACAAAAAATTAAGACATAAGAGCAAAATTAAGAAAAAAACTAATCAATTAAAATAATTTTAAAAATAATAAAATTAAAAGTTGTATAATTAGGTTGGTAATTACTAAATTGTTATATTAATGCATTTTTTTTAAAAAAACTGTTTGTACTTTTTGAGTAATATAAATATCTTATTTTATTAATATGTCATATGTTAAAAAGTCATGAATCAAAACATAAAATTTCTGTTACCGAAGTTGGAACACAGTGTTCTTTGGCTACCCAGGGACATGGTGTTCCCATGTCCACTTCAAACTGCAAGGCAGGGCCCAACAACCCAAAAGTTGGGTCTTTGGCAAAAATAAATGGGATCAAAGCAAGCTCCTGAAATTGTCCCCAATCCAAATGGACCCTAGTTTAGTTTCTTTGTTCTCTCCCATGGCCAAGAGCCACGTAGTGTGCAATTGAAAGGTGGCCACCAGCGCCACCAACATAAAAGGATACAAATGTTATGATCCCAATTTTGGATTGTTTTTAAAATGGAGGGTCAAATCATATGATAACTCCTACAAGGTACCAAATAATTCTCATATAGATTGGTGGTATGGAAATGACATATAGTGGTTTGTAAAGGATATCGATGACTATTTTTTTATTCCAATTTTGAGAGTCTAAGGCTCTGTTTGTTTTGAAGAGTGTTTTTTTGTTTGGAAAATGAATTCAGTGTTTTCTGCTATTTGGTAATCAGAAAAAGATAGTCAACAGGAAAATAATTTCCTGTTGACCAGAAAAGTAGGCTAAATTATGAGAAAATGATTTACTCTTTTTAAAATGGAAATTCATTTTCCTCCCACAAAGCATCATCTTTTATATTTTCAAGACAACTTTTCTTTTATTTCAAATAATCTGCCAAACATATGAAAATATACCATTTTCATAGAATTCATTTTCCTATAAACTCATTTTTCTTAGCAATTTATTTCCAACAAAACAAAAGGAGCCAAAACTTTTAATATAATGGATCCTAAGAGAAAAAATATCTTACAAATCTAGTAGGTAAACTTTATTAATCTAATTCGTCTAAGGGTGTAAGAACTGATATAACACATGTTTGTTGACAGACCTAAATGAGGCCATAACTTATAATAGAATATATTTCTACTTTACAAAAGAAGTCCTGAATACTTATTAGTTATTACATTGTGATTTCAGCTTAAAAGTCGTATCTATCAACCAAGGTAAGAAGAATGAACCTGTCATACACCATTCTAGATCTTCAAAATATGGAAGAACATTCCGTATAAGTGTTAGGTATCACAGAAACAAAATTATTCTGTGTTGTTTGAAAATTTGAGTTCTAATCATGGATAAAATTCATCTTGTACTCACCATGTCATTAATTTCAGCTTCAGCAAATGATTTACCCTCAGCAAGCATACTCCATGCCACCTTGTTGATCTTAATAGATATTCTCATGGCACAAGAAGGGCTTTTATTCTTTTCTTTCTCCATCAACCGCGATTGAGCAGCTTTCTGCAATGCCAATCTTAACTCAGAGGAAGCTTCTTTGATGCACAGATGTAAGTTACCTAAATCTTCCCTTAGTTGTTGAACCTGTAAATTAGTTACATTAGTAGCGAAGTTGTTCACATAACAACATGCAATCAGAAGAATAAATCAGAGTAATGAAGCATTTAGTAAAGATTATAAGGGCACCAGGATATTATGATGAAAGCTGCACACATAAAGTACAAGTAACATAAAGTACAAGAGAACTTATAGCTGTACACTACATTTCTTTTCTCCTTCGGGAGTGGGGTTTTGGGTAGGCGGGACTCTCGCCTTCTCTTTCTCTCTTCCTTATGCCGCCCAGAGTGGGTGAGCTTTTACATCTAAGTTTTACATGTACATGAGTTCTCAATAGTTATATATATACATGGATGACAACCGCAATCCCGGTGGTCATCTTTTTTGCTCTAAAAAAAAAACTTATATCTGGATCATACAGTCGCAAGTCAATTTTTTTCCAACTGTGGTAATAAAGCTCAAAGAAAATCATAAGAATTATGAAATGAAAGATACCTAGAAATCAGAATGAGTCATCACATTAATATTAGAATAAAGGAGATTGGTTCTCTTACCAAAATAAGATTTTTTTTTCTCGAAGCAATACATAAGTAACTACAGGAAACAGTTTAAAGATGGTTTCAGTTCTCTAGTCTTAACATTCAAAGGACTTTTTGTGCTGAGATCCTACCAATGCTGATTTTGTGCCAGTTATCATCCACAAACCATCAGTTTCAAAAGATGAATGCTTATCATCATCTGAATCAGCAGTAACAGCTAAAATCTTGAAGTCTTGAACAAGTATCCTGCGCTCTCTCTCTTTTTGTTCAAGTTTGATTTTCGCAAGGTCAACCTCTTCTACACCATCAAGCCCTACTTCATTAGTCTCCTCTTCCATATCATCATCATCATCAGAAAGATATGATAAGCTACTTTTACGAGGCCTGCAAACAAGTATTGTTTTGCATTATCAGGTCATTAATCACTTTATCAACAATGTCTACAAAGCATTAACCAAATATAACTGGGACAATTAATGAAAATAAGAAAGCAATATGACATAACAGAAACATTTTCATGATAAAAGATTATTTCTCTTGATGATGTTTTGTCTTATCATATTCAGATTTTGTACTTAATTATTTGTAGGTGGAAAGGAAAATGTCTTGCTGTAGGATTTTATACGTTAAGTGATGATGCAGAGATACTTTGCAGATATATGATATCAAAAAACATTCAATATTCATACTTGACATTAGTAAGACCAAACAGTAATATCAGATGCTTATTGTCTAGCCCAAGATGAATTTACATTCAATATTCATATTTAACATTAGCAAGACCAAACAGTAATATCACATGCTTATTAACTAGTCTATTCAGTAATGCACTCAATTTGAAAGAAAAAATAGTAAAAAAGTTCAGGAATTTTTTTACGAAAAAAATGGCACCTACTAAGCTTGGGTAGAAGAATTATAAGGATATGTATTGGAAATTAGCAAAGGAGGTAGCTCACTTGGGAGCTCGAGCAAACAGAAGGTTGCTTAGAACATCCAGCATGACTTGAAACTGTCGTGATGCCATTGCGGCAGTGATATTGGGAGAGTTGAAGGTCAGCTCTTTCAATGGTTTGACCTGCAATGAATATAATGATCAATCACTAGGCAACAATGAAAACTAGTAATTTTGAAATGCTAATTTCGTCTGAAAGGCTAAAAAGACTCAAAAATACATAAAGAAATATAGAAACAACCTTTAACTCAGGAGTTCCACTTTTGTATTGAGAATAGCGAAAATACATTTGACAAGGCATAAATACTCTCTCAAGTAAAGCACCAGTTCGTTTTACTTCAGGTGAGTCCCTAAGAATTTTAGGTAACCATTGAATTCGAGCACCAGGGTCGACATCGGTTGGTGCAACATGAGCTTGAACATGTTCTAGCATCATAGACAGCTCTGCTCGGTTCCATGTCATCTGAGGCTTATTCTCCTGGTTGTGCACATTGCTTGTGCTAAGGACTTGTTCAGTCATGTCATATCCGTAATGAAGGATTGATTGAAAAGAACGGGCCAAAACTCGACCGCTGGCAGCAGCAAGCAGAAACCTACCCTGGTACAGATATTATGTTTATCAATTTATGTATCAGATAAAGAATTCAAGTAGACACCAGGAAACACAGTTTTGAAGTTCAGTGTACTATATCATTTCATCTGACAAAATTATGAAAGTATCGCCATGAAAAGTGATCCCTAATGCATGTTTAAATGAGGATTTGGCAATGTTCCTATGGATGATATCAAGTAACAGAAACAAACTTTGTGAGTGTCAAAAGCAACAACACGGTCAAAATTTAACTAAATTTGCCAAGTCAATAGAGATATGAAATACTTTCTCAGAAAAGTAGAGAGGCTTTTTATGAGAAGAGAAAAAAATAGAAATATGAAATAAAGCACAGTTACCATTAACACAAGAAAATTGTATTTATTCTTCCAAAGCTGACTTCCAACAGAAGAACTAGGGTTTAAATAGCCTAAGGTCCAATACCAAACTAAAGAGCAGATGGACTATCCAACCGCGGATTGTCAGTTCACATGGAGAAACTCCATGAAGATCAAGTCTTGATAGATTTCTTGGCTCGGTGGAGCTGCTGGAGTTTTTCCTATTGCTTGTGCAAAAGACTTGGATTGACCTTTTTCGGACCATAAACCAATTCCATGGCAGTCACGGGAGGGACGCAACTATGGCTCGTATTTCAAGTTCAAAAAGGCTTGATTATGGAAGATGGATTCAAGGATCTAGTAGCTGTCTAATGGAACTCTACCCCTGTACCTAGCTTGGGGACCCGAACACTAGTGATAGACTTGTCAAGCTCAGTGGATTCCTTTGGGACATTGAAAACAACTGAAGGAGCATAGGGAGAGGAGAACTGATGAACTTGATGCTATCAAGTCTCTAGACCAGATTGAGGATGGTGGGGTCTTTACACCCATGGAGATGGAAGACAGGAGGAGACTACAAGAGGAGATCACATTGGAGGACAGGACCCGAGATTTCTTGGGGGTTCGGGGTGGGAGGGGGGCACGCTTCTTCCATATGTGTGGCAACAAGATCAAACTACATAGATAATATCAAATTCGGTGATATTGAGGTGTCAGGAAGCGAACAATGTGGGCTCGACACTAGCTGATTACTTTTGCGAATTCACTCGACGAAAACCGCTCGGTGATTGGCGGTGGGATGAGAACATGCTGCCACAAATCTCTTCTGACCATGCTGACCACTTGGCGCGACAATTTACTGAGCAGGAGATTTTACAAGCATTACGGGATCTCAAGAATGATGGTGCACCAGGATCTGACAGGTTCCCAGTTTTTTCCTGTCAGGATTTTGGATGGTATTTGGCTCGGACGTGATGGTTGCTTTGCATGAATTCGCTGCGTCCAAACAAATTTTATCTTTTTTCTTATCCCAAAAAAATCAGCAGCCAATATAATGGTGGATTTTCGGCCAATTTCCCTTTCAAATGCCATATACCTTGTGGTGGTGAGGGTTTTAGCAAATCGTCTATAGGTGGTTCTTGGGCCTTTGATTCATCCTACTCAGAGAGCCTTCCTAACAAGTATATCCATCACAGATGGTTTGTCTATGGGGTCTGAAATAATCTCTTTCTGGAGACACAAAACAACAAAGGTTTTCTTTGGAAGGTTGGATCTGGGAATAATTTTCATTGGGGAAGACCTGTGGTCATAAAATGAGCCTCTATATCCTTCCCAAGGCTATATGCTATAGTTGAAAACCAACGGGCTGTGGTTGCTAAATATCGGGCAGGTGACCTGTTGTCCAATGTTGTTTGGATCCACAGTTTGTGGCCCCACTTTCGGCTAATTGGTTTGAAGACTTCCTTCTGGAGTGATTCAAGGGGACACACCTTGATGTCTCCCGAAATGACTCTTGGAATCAGGTGGCCGGACAATTCTCAGTGCAAGGGGTTTATAAACTGAACCAAACAAATGATGCTGAACTTCATTTTGATTGAAGGCTCATATGGCAGCTCAAGATACAACTGAAAATTAAGATTTTCACATGGCTAATGAGAAGGCATAGACTACTTACACAAAGCTATAGATTGTGATGGGATTCAATGGCGTGTAAATCGTGTATTTTCTGCAAGAACCCAGTTGAAGACATAGATCATTTATTTTTTGGCTGCTCAATCGCAAGAAGGGTGTGGCAAGAGTCAGGATGTAGTTGGATAGATTTTTTTTTTTTTGAGGAAAAGGAAGGATGATTAACCAGAATGTTAATCATCCAAACGTAGAATTATTTCATTGATAGCAAAGGTTTAGAGTATTGCATAAGGAAAGGAAAGAAGGATAGATAAAGAGCATCTCTAAGCTAAGACCATTACTTGGTGAGATAAGTTGCATGGGCCAGGATGTTCTCGATGTAGCAGCAGGCACCCTGGAAAATTACCATGTTTCGCTGCAACCCAAGTGCCCAAAGTGTTGCGAAAATTTTGGACCTTGCCTTCCTGGGCCTGTAAGTGACAACAGAAGATGTAGAGCCTCCTCTCCTGAAGGATGTCCAAAATGCTTCCTCAGATTCACAACTCAGCCAAGTAATACGAGCTTGGATACAGGTTTCCTTGGCGATGGGACATTTGAAGAAAAGATGATCAAGCTTACAATCAGAGGAAGCCCCCGGCTGCCACCGGGCTCGGTATGAGGCAGTGAGGATCCTCCTTCGACGCAGCAGCCAGATGAAAATTTTGATCTTTATTGGGACTTTAGTTTTCCAGATGAGACGGCAATCAGTCACCAGGTTAGGATCGTTCATTTGCATAGCTCCTCGTGAGATGTTATAGGCCTGTTTGACAGTGAACCAGGTTAGTTTTCCTATCGACCAGATCCAGCTATCAGAAGTAGATGGCCGCAAAGAATATGCCGCAATGAGGTTCAAAAGNCCTCGTGAGATGTTATAGGCCTGTTTGACAGTGAACCAGGTTAGTTTTCCTATCGACCAGATCCAGCTATCAGAAGTAGATGGCCGCAAAGAATATGCCGCAATGAGGTTCAAAAGGCTGTTAAGGTCATCGAAGCGCTGATCGGATAAGAGTGCGAGAAAACAAGGCGCCCAACAGTTGCCATCTCAGATGTTGGAAAGGGCAGCATTCTGATCACGAGCCAGAGCGAAGAGGCGAGGATATAAATTCGCTAAGGAGCCAGTCAATTGCCAATTGTCGTGCCAAAATGAGAAAAGGTTTCCTGAGCCAATATTAGGAGCAAAGAAAGACTTCAGCCTAGGGGAGATCTGAGAAATACTGCGCCAAAAGGAAGAGTCACCACGCTGAGGCTGGAAGCGGATATGCCAAGATAGCGTCTGTCTATGAGTAGCAGCAACAAGGGAGGAGAAGAGGTCGTTTGCTGGTCTCATTACTCGACAGATCCGTTTGCAAAGAAGGGCATCATTTAGGTGTCTAAGATCCAGAACACCCAGACCCCCTTGCAATTTTGGTTGACAAACAGAAGAACAGTCGACAAGATGAGCACATCTGGTCCTTGGATTTGAGTCATGACAAAAGAATTTACGTCTAATGGTATTTATTTTAGTCTCCACTTGCCTCGGCATCCTGAGGACTGACATTAAATAAATCGACAATGCAGAAAGCACAGAGTTTATAAGAATCAATCTGCCTCCACGTGAGAGAGATTTGGCTTTCCAGCCCTCCAATTTTTGCTCCATTCTAAGAATTACCGGTATCCAGTCCTTGGGTCTAGCAATTCTGTCCAGTAGCGGCAAACCAAAGTAGGAAATAGGCAGGGAGGCTGCAGGCGTGCTGAGCCCAACTGAGCATCTAGAGACTTCAATGTCATCCATGCCAAAAGGTATGAAAGTAGACTTGGAGTAGTTGACGGACAGACCAGAGAAATCACCAAACAGCTTCACAAGTGCGGCTGTACGTTGGGCTTCTAAAACAGAACCTCCACAAAGAATATGGTGTCATCAGCATATTGGAGGAGAGGGATAATAGTGTTTCCGTCATCATGTGAGGAGAAACCAGAAATTAAGCCAGACTCGCAAAGGGAGAAAGCAGCAACAGCCAGTGCATCAGCAGCAAGATCAAAGAGTAAAGGTGCGAGGGGGCAGCCCTGCCTCACCCCTTTTTGAGGCTGGATCCATTCCCCACATGGTGAGCCATTTACAAGGACAAAGAAGGAGGTTGTGATGACGCATCTTTTCATCCAGGAGATCCATAGATTTGGGGAACCTCGCTTATATAATGATTGCCATAGAAAGCCCCAGTTTACCGAGTCAAAAGCCTTGGCAACATCCACCTTCCAAATGAATCCCTTACGTTTCATCTTCTTCCATGTGAGATCATTTCAGAGGCCAAAACATAGCTGTCCGAGATAGATCTTCCACGAATGAAGGCCGATTGAACAGGGGATATCAAGTCATCCATAACAGCACGAAGTCCGTTTGCTATGACCTTGGATATCAAAAGATAGATTGCATTGGAGAGGGCAATGGGGGGATATTCAGAGAGGCCCTCTGGGGAGGAGGTCTTCGGAATAAGGAACATAAAGAAACGATTCAGTTTATCAAAACCACAATTACCATCATAGAATTCGTGGAAAACACCCATAATGTCATTCCTGAGGAGGGACCAAAAACTGCGAAAGAATAGAATTGGGAATCCATCAGGGCCAGGAGATCCCTCACCCTTGAGATCTTTAAGGGCATTCCATACCTCAGTTTCAAGAAAAGATGTGATCAGTGAAAGCCCCTCATTAGATTTCAAACATTTGACACCCCTTCCAAGCCATTGCCAAGAGCTGCAACGGCCACGTTGTGTGGAGTTACGAAAAATAGTCCATAGATGCTTTTCGAATCAAGTTGGGTTCACGAATCTCCTGGCCATCAATTATCAATCTGTCAATCCGGTTTGCCCTTCTACAGCCACTAGCACAACGATTGAAAAAACGAGTGTTTGAGTCGCCTTCTTTGAGCCAAAGCCGTCGGGATCGCTGTCGCCATAAGGTTTCCAGTTTACAGTCCTCTTGCTGAACAATTTCCTGAAGTTTGGATCTTTCTTTGATTTCAGAGTCCGATAGGGTTCTGCTATCTTCAATTCTGTCAAGCTTGGAGATAGAGAGGAGGGCCTCAGATCTGCGTAGAGTCATTTGTTTCCTGAATTTTGTGCCACAAGAACGAAGGAAATTTCGAAGCAGCTCAAGGCGCAAAAACAAGGATTTGGTAGCCGAAGAGGAAGAAGGGAGACTGTGCCATTTTTGTGCAATTAAATCAGAAAATTCCGGATCAGATAACCACGCCTTTTCAAACTTGAAATAGGAGCCACATCTGCTCTCCGCGTTTGAACGCCAAAGAATAGGAGTGTGGTCGGAGAAAGGGCGATCAAGTGCAATCACCTCAGCCAGCTGAAATTTATCAGCCATTTCAACCGAGCAGAGAAATCAGTCAAGCTTTGATTTAGCATGAGGAGAGGCAGAGCTGCGCCAAGTGAAACGACAACCAGTCGTCGGTAGGTCAATTAGGCCTTGTCGATTAATTAATTCCCTAAATATTCTCGTCGCTCTGCTTCTGCTTTAGGTTCCATCGGCCTGTCCTCAATATTGAGAGTCACATAAAAATCCCCACCAATGAGCCAAGGTGTGCCCTCATATCGCTCTCCAATATCTTCAAGTTTCTCCCAAAAGATGTTTCAGTCCGTGTTCAGGACCGGACCGTAGATGCATGTCACCAGAAAACGGTGGTTGTTCTGATCGGGATAAGAGGATAGCAGAGATACAAAATCTGGAGGAGAAAGAGGTTTCAAGATCAAAGAGATCATCACGCCATCCAATTACAGAACCTCCAGAGCGCCCCTCCGCCTTCAATGCAACAAAATTGCCCATCCAAGAACCATCGATTTGTCTCCAGAAGGAATTAGAGAATTTTGCAGCTTGGTTTCTTGCAACAGGGCAATATCCACCTTCCAATCTCGCAGATAAGTACCTAAGGTGCTTCGTCTCCTTGAGTCCCCAAGGCCCCTAACATTCCAACTGAGTACCTTCATCCTGAAACTGAAGAGGCACCCTTGCTCCCGGACTTAGTGGTAGTTCCTGGTCTCGCTCCAGAGTTGAGCAATGATCGCAGCTCACGTGAACCCCGACGTATGTACCGGACGTGAATAGCCTTCGCAACTTCCCAAGGATCTCCTTCGGATGGCTTGAGTTGTCCAGAAGAGGGGGATTGAGAGGCTTATCACCTTCCAGTTCGATGCAGTCCAAAGAAGAGGGAACAAAGATTGGATTTTCCATATCAGATGGCGTGTCGATGGCAGCAGTTGGTGTCCTCGGAGAAACTCCGGCTGTCGTCGATGGATTTTGCCCTAGGTTGTCAGTAGGGAATGGTTGCAGATGTTGAGTGGGGTGCATTCCACGTGGGTTTATTTTTTATCCATCTGGATCATTTGTTGGATAGATACTCAATCGGCAAAGGACTTTTAGCATTCTTACAGGAAGGGAGAACAAGGACAGAGTATTCAAACTTTGTTTCTTGAAAAGAAAAAGGGTGACTATACAAGCTGGTAGTCACCCACATGTATTAAGAACAAATGGGACATGTACAAATATGTAATGGAGAGCAATGCCAAAAAGGCTCTCCCAAAAAGGAACAAAAGAGGAACCCCCGAGGTGTTAACCAAAACCCCACTCTCTAAGTAGGAAAAATGTGTGACGTACAATATTCTCTATATAGCATCTCTCTCCCTCAAATATCGCGTGATTGCGCTGTAGCCAAATTGCCCATGTCATGGCCATGGTACCTGCCCATAGCCTTCGCCGCCCCGTGCTATCCCGCATACCAAGGGTTCGTAGGGTATGTATCTAAAGGATGCAAAGCTGTACTGTTTGTATTTATGTGGTCAATCTGGCTATAACCCAGCGGCTGCATCTTTTTAGGGGGCGAGCACTGTTATGTTGATGATATTACCTCATTGGCTAAAGCTATGGTGAGAGAGTGAATGACGTTTTAATCCTTTGCATGCAAACAATGTCTGTATTTGTCTTTTATGAATAAAAGTGGATGAATGCACTTGGCATTCATCCTTTCCACTCTAAAAAACAAATAGAAAGACTAATTTTGATGTCCTATATCAGTATGTAAAAGTTAACACAAAGTAAAGGTGAAATAAGTCTTTAGAAAGATAATTTTGCATGCATTAAGCTTGATTGCATGTACTTCTGGATAAAAAGCGTGGTACAGTAGCAATTTGACAGTATACCCGACCTCAATCCTCATTTTGTACCCTTATAAGTTAAACTTCATAGAATCATTATATGCCAACCCGTCCTAAAGCATACCAGATGATGGTACTGCCAATATTCCTGATATAAAGCCAACCATGCAAGTTAGTTACCAATTCCATATTAACTAGCCTTATGAAGCAGTTTAATTTAGCATATGAATATCTATTAACGGGTTACTCTCTTCTTTTTACTACAAAGAACTTGGCAGTTAAAGAACACAGCCAAGTCTTACTGGTTAGTATGGAATCTTTTTATCAAACTTAGATTTTCGAACTTCAGAAAATAATCAGAAAGTTGCAGGACCAAGAATGTGGATAGGAAATACTCACATTAGCTTCTTCTGAATGAAGGTTGAATTGGGGTTGAATAACATTAACCATGAAGTGACATGTCCCTTCCTCTTCAGAGTCAACAATGTTTCCATTCTTTACTGGTAGGCAAACAATGAATATGAATGGTCTAAATACATTTAGCTTCTTCCTAGATTTATAATTGAAAGATATGAAAAGAAAGCTAGAGAACAGTCTTCACTGATGAAAGCAAGAGTAGCTGAATGCTATCATTGAATAGGTGATCATATTGCATAAAGCTTGTCTACAACAAATAGGCAGATAAGAACCAACTTAACATATTGAATTGCATTAGTAATAGGGCAACTGAGCAACATACCTACTATATCAGAGGATGGATGATCAGGTTTCACTGGATCAGGTCCGTCATTCTCAGCCTGCTTCACTGTAGATAAACTTTCAGAATTTGAAATGGAAGGTGCAACTATTAATGTGTTATCATCTGGTGATCCAGGTTCATTTACGGCTTGTTGTCTCTCAAGTAACTTTCTTTGTGCATACTGCTTTGAAGGAGATGGCTTGGGAGGTTCAAATGCTTTAGTTATTCCACCAATAAATGACCAAACAGCATTTCTATTCTCAATTGTCCATAAGATTTTAAGGCCATAAATAAATACTCTCTGGCAATTATCTGCAATTATTACATTAAATCCATCGTCGTCACTAAAATCCGATATTGCATGATCACTTTCACTGCCAATACCACCAATCTCTGACTTAGACGACCCTGATTCAAGACTCATTTTACTAGATTCTTTCCATGCTAATAGCCTAGTTGGATCAGCCTTGGAAGTTTGCTTTCGTATTGCAAAATAATCAGAGCATAAAAAAAATCCATCATCTGGTGCCTTATCTGTGCAACCATATTTACATTTTTCATTAGGATACTTGTTGATTACTTCATTTTTTGGGCTTCCTTTTGCAGCTTTACTATCTGGAGCTGCAGTAACTCCGCAACTTGGATCCAGATAAACCTTCAACAAGTGAAGATCAAGGCCCTGATAAACAAGATCAAGAGTTTCACGCTTGCAATCAAAAGTGTACTGCTGCTTTCCTCTGCTAAAACATTGTTCATATTTCAATTTTGCCATTTTGAATGACATTCCATTTGCAGGATCATCATCTCTTAACGGCAAATGATTGATGTATGTTGGCACAGAATCAATGCGGAGAAAGAACTCAGTCATAACTTTATCCAGGGATAAGTTACCAGATCTGACTACTCTTGGAACACCAAATCGTGGCCATCGTGAGAAAGTTCTTAACTTATGAGGAGGAAGGTAATAAAGATTCCACCATCTGAACAACCAGAAAAGGTCATGGGCAGCAAAATTCACAGTTGGCGAGTTTATTAACTTAGTACCATCGTTGTGCAAAGATTCATCACCAGAACTATCTCGTCTCACACTATCTGCAACACTAAAAGACGAAGGAAGCTGGTCTTCTGGAAGTTGACAAGGTTTAAGTGAAAAATTCCATCTCAACGACAGAGAAGTTGAGCGGAATGGATCAAAAACCTTCTTCCGAGGTTCTCCTTCGATTGGAAGTGAGTATAGATAATGATTAAGTGGTTCACCTGATTCACAATCCCACTCCATAAAAACTTCCAAGGTAAAAAAAGGAGCAATGAGAAAGGGTTTAGATTCACGACTTGGAGGTTTTAGACTGCAATTCTTAATGAGACTTTCCAGACTATTCAAGTAAGCCATTATGTAGCGTACAGAAAGAAATATGTAACCATCTCTTTGCTGTATATCCATGCATCCTGTCATTACTTCCATTTTATCCAGATTTTCATAAGGGTTAGTTGTCCCAAGCAGATACCATTTGGTTTCATTAAAAGAAAGACCACCTTTACCATGAATATAGTTCCTCATATCATCCCACCATGGTAAGCTACGCTCCTTTTTAGGCTGTTCTAATGGATTGACAATCTGATTGGCGGAACATCTAGTTCCAAGATTAGCCCTACGAAGGGCAACTGTAAAAGCATAACTGATATCAGCAAATACAGGTTCATATCCCACACCAAAAGATATTTCTCCCTTATCAAAGTGTAATGGAAGGTCATAGTATGTTTTCATCGGTGGAGTTGTACCACTAGCTGATCGTGACATGCGCACTCTCCACCATCTCCCAACAAAAACATCTTGCAATATCTGAGGTTGAAAACTTGTTGCCTGACACCAAGAAGATATTAGCTAGTCAGTCATTTGGTAACTAATAGTTTTTTGCTTAAGAAAAGTTGCAAACTATCATAAGCATATATTGAAGATCCTGCAGTCCATACATAATAGAAAGAATGGTCAAGTAAAATGTTTCTTTCTCTAGAAACCAGTGGAACATTGTACAAGAAAATAATAACTGATAACAAAAATGGCAAAGACAATAATTTAGATGTCACTATGAAGCACCTGAACTTGTTTCCTCATTCAAATATAAAACACTGAACTTCATGGACAAAAATATATATTGATGTGGCGATTTTTTTGAGAGTGAAAAGGATGATTGCCAAAAGAAGCAATCATCCATCAACGATGTGGAAATTGACTCAAAAGTTTGGAGTGGATACAGGTGGAGAAACACTTCATCAGGTAAATTTATACAATGAAAGAAGCATTTATATTACCTGTTGTGCTAGTACAATTCGTCCTTGGCATTTACCAGAAGTTGCTGACAACAGTGGATATGTATAGTTTCTTATACTGAGAACTAGAGATGCTGTATTAAGAACAATATCTCCACCATACATTCGGGAGAATGGAATATCCTTTTCCATGCTGATAGGGTCAATCTTTTTAATGAATTCAAGCATCCCAATGTTACCTCCATCTATTTGTGTCAGAGTTAAATCAAAGTCAACAGCAGAAAGTGATAAAACTGATGCCCTATTAATACTTGGTTTGAACCCAGACTGGAAGCCAGTAGTACACGCCCCTGATCCTTCTGAGATAATTATTTTTTTGCATGCTTCATAATATGATCGAAAAACTTGCTTATGTATCTCTTCTTGCAAAACTTGAGAGGATGAAGCATCAGATGTATCAATTTCAGTTTCCTTAAATTGTATCTTTTGACCAGAACCTGCTGCATTTGTTTCAATGCTTCCAGTAAGACCACTAGACATAAAAGACTCGAGACACTTAAACCGAACACCTGCTTCACAAATTTCATTCCTCATTATCTGGTGATGTTCATCAAGCCAGCCCTGGATTGGCTCTTCCTCAATTTCGGCAGTAAGTTTATGAATGACAAGTCTGATTGATCCAAACTTTGTGGACTTTGAATTGGCTTTACTTGGTATATTTTTCTTTGCAGGAAATAGGATATCTGTTTTAGCCGCTGCAATCAGCTTTAAAGCGCGTAACGTATCTTCAACTGCATCATCAATAGCACGTAATTGCAATCTGTATGGAAGGCAGATATAAGCATCAGGGCCCTTAATCACCCAATTCCATGATGCATCTGACTCCACTTTTGCATCTCTCAGATTATTTGTGACAGTCACCGGAATGCGTGAAATCTGTAAACAAGTACTTTGAAAAATTCTCGTCTCATTAAAGCTAAGCATCAGTTCTTCAACTAAAACACCTATCTTTACATTCTCCGAAAAGATGGACTGGACGTGAACCATAGTTTCCACCCCATCTGCAAGTTCAGCAGATAATTTCAGCATCTCCACATCAATTGCAAAAAGTGATTGTTTTTTTGTTACTTTCTTTTCTGATGAAACCTGATCTGTGCTCGATTCATTTTGTGAAACCACATTAGCATGAACAGATTCTGCCTTCTTTTGCTTCTCAGAGCTCAATAACTTTTGGTTATGCAACAAAGCTTTCAGACAGGTAACAAATTGATGTATGGCTATATGCACATCAGGCTCCCACCTGATTGTTGCATCAGTGACGTTTAAGAAAGAACACAAAGCACTTCCACTAAGACCGCCGGTCCGTCGCACAAACTTTACTTTTTGAACATCAAGTAATGTTACTTTTGCACCAAGATTCTGCTCCCCAGGATATTCTTGGTAGATTGATTTAATTATTTCAACTTCAATCTGCATAGAATTTTTATCCTTGTTCAAGTTCAGACCTAGGTGCAAGATGTCAAGAGATGCAGAGAACTTAAGATACTGATAGCCACTGGGTCCATCAGGCACTATTCTTGCAGTGCGTGGCGTACCATCTGCAGATACAGTTATTACTGTTACACCTCCTTGTGAACCAAAGTTTACACGCTTAGGATCTGCAACAGTCATCTCTTCAAGTGTAACATCATCGTGATAGTTGACAAAACACTTATCCAGACTAATTCTCAAAATATTCATTCCTTTTTTGGTTGAATTGGTTGAAGAACGACCAGCCTTATTTTGCATAGATTTTCCAATGGAAGGAGATATACTTTGAAGCAACCCTTTAAAGGACATTATGGTCTTTATAAGAGTTTCAACATGTTTAAAGCAAAATGATACTCCTATACCATTTACATCAATGGCAAGAACCAATTTCCATCTATTCTGGTCATGCTCATCATGTAACTCCATTTCTCTGTGACCCCAGTCAATGCTTACCCTCTCGATGTGCACCATAGAGCCTGAGTTAATTTCTACTCCAAGTAATCTTTCCTTAATAGTTTGCTGAGATTCATCAACCATGTGCAAATAAAATTCTCCTACTTCACAGTGCACTTGAATACCCTTATATCCATTATTATTTGCAAAAAGATGAGTTGAATGTGAACAGCCCTGCAGTGTCAAAATATAAAATGCAACCCCAAGAATTTAAAGTTGGAGGATTCCTAAAGAGGAGAACATGGAATATGGAATAACAAAAGAAAATTGTGGAGGATCTCAAAGATATATGATTTATATGTAAATGTAACCATATACATATAGGTATAGGTTTACGTATATGAATATGTATTGTGGAGAAAGTATCATGCTATACATGAAACAGGACAACGTAACAATTTGTTTAAGTATCTTAACGTGTAATACCACAATATGAATGGTCCAAAGTGATACAAGTCAGCTCAATGGTAGTTTCAAAAAAAAAAGGTCAGCTCAATGGTGGCCTTATGTAATCCAACTCATCTATCATTGCTTTTGGTTAATGCCTATATCTTAGATCTTCCTGAAAAGGAAAAGGTGTATTTGTGTTTATCGGAGCACTAAACATGCAGAATAATGTATTTTCCAAGGCATCATTGATAAAACAGAATTAAGATGGTATGGATTCTTGACATGTTTCCTGTGTGACAGAAGAAGAAAGAACAACTACAAATTATTCATATAATTTAAGAACTGAAATTCACCATCGTTTTAAAGGATGAAATAACTTATTTTTTTGTTCTATATTCTGTAATTTGTAAATTATAAAGGACTAAAAGTTTTGATCAAGAACCAGTGTACGTAGTCAGATGATCAAGTAATAAATAGTGTCATGATGAAATCTAGGGCAGAGATATTTAGAACATACCTGCTATGACAAGCTATAATTAGATCGATTTAAAATATTCCTATAGATATTAGTACATACTAATGGCCAAAAATGTTAACTTCAATTACAAATATTGATGGTATTCTATCTACAGTAAAAGTCATGCTACATTAGAGTTGGCAAAGCAATGAGCCCGAGAATATTCTTCTTGATAGAAATAACCTGTGAGAATATGACAATGAATAGTTCTATAAGTTGGCAATAACTTACATGATACAAGGGCAAATCATTTAGGCCATAAACCATAATAGTCATCATTGGGGCCGAGACTTTGCATGTCCATATAATAGCTTTGGCATGTTCTGTGACAGCATCTTCGGTCACTTTTTTTCTTTGCTGAGAATTTTCTCCATGAAGAACCATGGGCTTCTTTTTACTTAAAACAAGACAAAGCCAGGGCTTTAACCTGCTGAGAAGAAGGTTGCACTGGATTCCACCAAGCTTCACTTCAACCTCAACTTCAAGTGGTGGATCCTGATGAAAATAAACAAACATGTACAAGAAAGAAAAATCTAAACTCTCGAAAAAGATTGGATATAGATGCAAACTAAAGTCAGTCTCTAAGCACATTATGGTGAGTTAGAAAAGATAGCTTAGGAAGACTACTATTTCCATATCTGCAAGAATATGCAGAAAAGATGCAAAAACCATGGATAGGTGGATAGAAAATGGCACTTAATGATTTCATCAAGACAATAATCAATTATGATATGACATGATACAGCATATTATAGAATAAGATACTCTTACAAATTAATATGTAAACATGAGAAAAGAATAATTAATAAATTCCATGGTGCTGCTCATCTTCTAGATGTCATGTTTTCACATATTAGGGGAGGTAAGAAGGTGCATTCATCCACATATGAAAAGATTCTTACAGTAAAATAGAGATATCATGGAAAAATGAAGGGTTGGAGAGGTATTTGGTAGTAGTATGAAGGGGCATTTGCCGACCACTTTCAACTGTGGACTATTACCTTTGGTAGTGTTTGATTGGGGAATAAAAGTTAGAATAATCTTTTCTCCATCTAACTCTACAAAAACCTGTGGTGGCCCTTTCAAAACAACCTGTGGTGGGGATCAGTTGATCATGCATCATGTCTATCATCATATGTGTGATTTCAAACTTGTAGTCATCCTTTCCACTCAAAAAATATGTGTGGTTTCAGTTATTATGCGGTCATATCATATCAAATATTCGTTGGTCTCAAGAAGAACTAGAAGAATCAACATAGAACTTGATATTCAAGGAGAGCAACTCACTTGCTTAGGTACATGAATTGAAGTTATTACTGCAATCTTCAGTACTTCCAAGATAGAAGTAGCACCATCCCTAAAGATCTGGAATGGTAAAAAAAAGGTATCATACAGAATAGATAGACAACAAGCTATTCAGAAAATAGATAAAGAGAATCTCCAAAGAGAACCAGATAAACAAAAAGCATACATGAATCTCACTGAAATCTAGCTGAAAATCCAAGTGTGATGCTGGCTTTCCTGAAACATCATACGTCTTGGATTTATTACTTCTCAACTCAATGCCAAAAATAGCATTGTTCACAAATAGATCTTTGTCCCGATGGATAATATTCACATCTAGCTTTCTCATGTTGAAGCTAACCTTCCAAAAATAAGTGAATATTGTTCAATAGCAAAGTTTAAAATATTATACAGAAATGGAAGACTGATTATATTCTCATATATTTGGAGCACAAAATCAGTCATGAACAAAGTTAAATCCATGAATATATACAACATATTGTGGCAACATCAAACGAAAAGAAATGGAGTGGAAGGTTAGACCAAGAATGTACATCATTAAAATGAGTATAGTGCATTTTTGCATCCTCAAACATCTATCATTTTTCACACAAGATTAAAAGAGATCAGGTATCTGTAACAGCTGTATAAATTACTAAAATTTGATTTCAGTACTGGTAAATGCAGTTTTATAAGACAAGATGGGGAGATTGATGATGATGTTAACCATAGAATTCAAGTTGGTTGGTGTAAGTGGAGGAAGGCTACTGGAGTCCTTTGTGATAGGAAAGTACCACATAATGTTAAAGGAAAATTCTATCGCACTGCTATAAGACCAGCAGTGTTATATGGTAGTGAATGTTGGGCTATGAAGGGACAACATGAACATAAAATGAGGGTAGCTGAAATGAGGATGTTGAGATGGATGTGTAGTCATACTAGAAAGGATAAGATTAGGAATGACCATATACGTGAACGAGTCGGAGTGGCCACTATTAGCGAGAAGATGGTAGAGAATCGTTTGAGGTGGTTTGATCATGTTCAGAGAAGGCCATTAGATGCGCCAGTAAGGAGGGTAGAGCAAGCAGAGGGAGAGGGAGACCAAAGCGAACACTTGGCGAGCTAATAGAACGAGATCTATTAGCGAATAATATACCTAAAAATTTGGTTACTGATAGAGCGCAATGGTGTCGTATGATCCATGTGGCCGACCCCACCTAGTGGGATAAGGCTTTGTTGTTGTTGTTGTTGTTGTTGTTGTTGTTGTTGTTGTTGTTGTAGCATTTATTGAATACAAGTATTTTACAGAATGCTATAATGAAAATTACTTTTTACAATTTTGTAGCCATCCTTTCTCCTTTAAAAAATCATATTTTGACAACATTTTTACATAATGCTATAATGAAAATTACTTTTTCTTTAATTTTCTCAATAGCAAACAATAAGCAATCAGAACTATTTTTTTTTGAAAAGTAAAGGATGAGTCTATGCATTGTTGTCCACCTGCTTACAATCATATGGGTAATATGGCTTTGCACCATTTTGAAGGAGAGAGATGTTATGTGGAGGAGGTTGTCAAAATATATGTTGATTTATGCATAGGCCATATTTGTCCTCCTGAAATTTTACTGCCACATTGCATAAAATAAGCACGGACACGTGAATTGAGCTATATAAAGAGGAGGACAAGATCGGAAAAATTCAGAAAATCGATCTGTAATGTTTAGTTAAACTAAATATATATTTCCTTAGTATATCAGTTTAGACAGTCTGGAGAAAGTTAATGACTTTGGTTGTAGGTAGCAGAAAGGATATCCCCAGGGATTATCAATAGGAGGCATGATCCATATTCCCTTTATGCTGATTTCAGGTTTAAACAATCAAAAGGAACAGGCTGGAGAGGCATATAACAATAACTCCACTGATGGTTTCCATAGAACTGCATAGCATTACCCTGTCTAAGAGCATTACCAAACAATAGAACATTTTTTTGCCAGAATGTAATTCTTTCGAATGAGATTAAATGTAAAATTCAAAAGTTAGGAGATCAGATTAACGAATATGTCAAGTAACAGGAATATTATTGATCAGTCTTTCTTAAGATGTAAAAGGATGACTAGGAGAGACTACACTTATATAATAAAAAGGACGTACATGTGTGAGGAAAAGGAAAAGTGTAGAGGTGGGGAACAAAATATAATTTCATCATGTCAATTATACTTCAAGGAAATATGAGTGAAAATTAAAAAACCAAATAATCATCCAAAATGTGTCAAAGATCTAATGTGATCCTTCACAACTAGAGTTTGTAAATTGAAATAAGAGAACAGTTACGAAGACCACAGGAGAAGCCACAAACCTTTTCCGGGAATAAGGAAATATGCTTCTCAAGTGCTAATGGTGAAAATTTACTTTTTCCAGATCTTTTATCTAGCATAGAGTCTGGAGAAACACTTTGGCTGTCATCAGCACTATTGGACCTTTTTGACTTAGTTCTATCTTTAACAAACAGGCCCTCCTTCAACTGAATGATGATATCTCCACATGAAACATCCACTTTTTCAATTTTGACACCTTGTTCTCTGCAATAAAAAATAAAAAAATTGAGTACTGTCTCTTACACTTAAAAATATCATGTAGATATGTTATGCATAGTTAGACATCTTAAATGTTAACAGTTTCTAAAGGTGTCCAAGTCAGAAATCCTTGTGCTCAGATCAAATGGCGACATCCTGTGTGCTTGCAGACCAATAAGTCACTTCGTACATCCTCGCAATTATTAAAGTGTAGTTGCACTACCTCTAATGTTTACCCTGAACATGCCTGCATCTAAAGCATCTCTTTAAGGCAACCACTGGACAGTCCCATGAATGCCTCATGCACAGGCACACCAAGCAAAATTTTTGCAGCTCAGTTGCTGCTTTCCAAAGACAACATACAGGCAGACCATACCATTGTGTGTTGCCCACCTTCTTCTAAAGGCCATAGTCCAATATGGTGGTGGCGGAACGTCCTCAAAGTATAGTGTTTTCATCCAAGTATTGATATTACACAACTGAAGACATCGTACACCTTGTCATCAATTTTTGGGGCATGTTCGTGACCTTTGTCGGTGAGTTCAAACCGTTCACAAGCCATTTTTGGGGCAATTTATTATGATTAATAAGGACATTAGGCTCTTGGATAAACAAGGATCCAAACGCCAATTCTTTGTGCATTAGCATGTTCTTGAACACATATGTGGCATGACATAGCCATGTGCACTAGAACCTATAACAATTGGCTATGAAGCAACGGTACTTTGAAACCTCTCGTGTACCCATACCAGTACCTGGTACTCAGTACTTCTAGGGTACTTGGGTACTCATTAAGATTAAATTTTCCCATGTAAAATACAACCTAAAAAGTTAAAGTAATTATGTGAAATTTAGAGTAAATGATCCATATTGTGATAAAATATTAGTATATCATTCTTTACTTATTTTATGATATTCTATTTCATGAAATTTTGGGTTTTAATGCATAAATATATGTTTTATAATATAATTAGCGTACCTGTATCCATTCAACATAGACAATAGGCCAACTTGATAGATTAAGAGTGTGCATCAAAAAGTGCAGGATTCACATGGGAGTCTCAATGAGGTGACAGTCCATGCGATGAATATTGGTACTTTTGATGATTATAAAAGAAAATTTTGTAGATGTTCTCCAGATGACCTTGTGGTACCTCATTACCGTGTTCAATGGGGTGTACTCTTTCTTTTGTGGTGTATGTGTGTTTGGAGGGGGGGTTGGGTTGAGGGGGTGCATTGTACCAAGGTGAGAGGCTTTTCATTTGACATTCGTTGGCCTTCCCACGACTTGTACAGATCTTTATAAGTTTTTAAAATATTCATATCCCGAGCAAACTCTAATTCATTTACCAGCAAAGTAAAAAGTGTTTTCTTGTCAGATAAGAAAAAAGACTTTAAATGTGTGAGAATCTATAATTTGTAGTCATCCATCCCTTTCTCAAAAGAAAAGCCATGTGGAAATCAACTCCCAAAACCAAGTTCTGACAATGAAGCTTTCTTAAATACTGAAAGAGAAAACCCCGCCCATGCTTAAAAGGATCTATGTGATCGAATGCAAATTTATGTTGCTTAAGAGTTAAGTTAATTTTACCAAGTTATCTCCTATCCCTCTTTCCTATCATTGATTCAAAATGCCACACAAAATCTTCACAGACAATGCATTCTTTTGGAGGGTCAGGAAAAATCATTGTCACCTTAAGGTGCTTCACTTGTGTTGCTATCAATGCCTGTTCAGGCATGACCTCTTATAATTACACAACAGAACCTCCTATTCAACCTCCCTAGATGTGTGATTTCCACCAAGTATTCATTTGTGCTTCTTGGCCCTATTGGATGTCTTTTAGAGTGGACCCTATTGGAGTCGAGATTCTCTCGATAGCATCATTGAGGAACCACTAGACAAGCACATGGTGTTACAACGCACCCAAAGAGTTTACTCGATAGTGACAGTGACTTACCCATTAAGCATCCCGATAATCATGCATGAATCCCCATTTTTACAGCACTAATAGAATATGTTGGCCCCTATGACATAATACACATTTGGAGTGCATCGTGAACCAATCGCTTAGCATTTACATGCACTGAGGTCGGGTTGGTCACTCAAACGGCCTACCATATTCATGTTCTTTAACCCTCTATTTGATGCTCCCTTCTCCAAAACAGAGGCCTATGGATATTGGCAGTGCTGCAAGAACCTCCTATAGCTTGTTATCATTATCAAACTAAGCTGACGGATGGATAAGGAGAGAATAAGTTGGTATTAGGGAGAGTGGAAGGGTGTGGGACATGAGGAGACGTGGAGAATGGATTACTACGAGCCATACGAGGCCTGTTAATCGGGTGGAGAATGGTCATTTGGAGGTAAGCAATGTAATTACTGGGTGGTGGATTGTTTGCTTTCTATTTATAAACCAATAATGTATACTTATAGAATAACTAAAGTAACTATGCAACAAACTATCTCATTAAAATACAAATTAAAATCACCATTATTTGTCAAAAGAAATTTTATGTAGTATGATGACAGTCACAACAAGATACAAAAGGAAAGAAACAATGGATGACTATCCCAATCCTCAAATAAAGAAACAGAGACATATTGAAAGGCTAATTAAACATAAGATAATATGTTGGATAACTAAACATGTATATCAAGAGCAAGAAGATCCATATGCAAATCAGGACTTACAAAAATTTAAATAACAAATAGATTATTGAAAGAGGTTGAAGTTGGACATGCAGATTTATAAATGTCATTTAAGAGTTAAATGAAACAAAATTTGACAACATTTAGGTACGCCCTTTAAAAGTTAGACATGTTCTATGCAAGGTGTTAAACTTAAAGGAGACGAAATATGGATGATGACCAAGCCATACAAAAAGAAAAAAATATTAACACTGATTATGTTTAAATTGTAAGATCTAGACCCTTTCAGTAACAAAGAAACTAATTGACATAACACGGCTTGAATTATATCTATTCATTTAGCTTGGTTAACTGTAAAAAGGTAACTGACCTATCATGACAAAGCTCACAACTAATAGAAAAATCTTGACATGTAAATGGAGCATAGCTTTTTCCCCTTATAACTGAGTTTGAGCCTTCTACCATTAATGATCCATGGTTAAAATCATATGGTTGATCAACAGCAACTTCTGTGTCGAACGTATGAAAACCAAAGTGTATGAATTGAAGATCACAACTAAAGGTAGGATCCAATTCTCCATATTTAGATACATCCACCTTGAAATCCTTTGCTTCGAGGGTACCCGTTGGAACCTGAATTGTTCAATGAATGAGTTTAATGAGCAACTATATCAAGAAGGAAACAGTGAACAACTTTGGCAGAAAAAGATGCATATAGAAGAGCTGGAATAAAAAGAGAACATAAATCATGTAAAAAATTGTATATTTCTTTTAACAGATGTAAATCCGTAAGATCGTACGATCATACAGGGGGTCAGCCATCTCGATCTTAATTGAAGGATCGAATTTATAGGATTGCTAGAATCGTACAATCTAGATCATAAGATCCTACAGTATTATTTTAAATATTTTTTCCTTTTCTCTACTTTCTCTTAAAGAAATATAAGTTGTAAAGATAATAAATTACATTGCATTTTTAAACTTTTAATTTTAAAACATACATCAAGTGCAAAAAATAACAAATGTTAAAATTATTAAAAAAATATATACTTAAAAAATTCCTTGTATACATTATATTTTTAGTACATACACATTTTTAAATATTTTTTTATTTTTCTCTTTATAAATATAATTTATAATAATATATATTTATATTTATTAATATAAGTTATTAAATATTTTAATCAAAAAATTATTTTTTAAGCATACAAAATTTTTAAAGTGATAAAAAAATAATGTCAAATGTAAAAAATATTACAAATTACTTAATAAATCCTTGGATATATGTATACTCTTATACATATATATTTTAAAGAAATCTTAAGGTAACATCTTACGATCCTCAATCCAATTTAATGATTTTCGATCGTATCACCATCTTGCGATCTTAGGTAAAATCTCAATTTTGACAACCTTGGCGCTGAGTGTTTAAGAATCAAAAGCATTGTCTCATTTTTAGCCTCAGTAAATTTTAAAACACGAATATAATAGAACATTTTGTGGTATTGCTGAAAGCAAAGAGAATCATTGCTTGATCAAAGGCAAACAATGACTTAATATACTTCCCAAAAGACTGCTCATGAGAGTCAAAAAACTTTAAATGTTACAGAGAGTTACCAGAAATAAAAGAAGAATGTTAGAGCTAATATACGAGTGTCAAGAAATTGTAAATGTTGTGCCAAGTTGTCGGTGCCTGTAAATTGATTGTCAATTCCATGTTGCAACTTTAATTTAGTCCCTCCTCAAAAGTTATATTCTAGTGAAGCATAAAATAAGTCTGCGAGCTACCTAATTACCATCTTGGCATTGACTATCTTTTCTTCATTTTTAAGGAACCATCAAAGAGGGAGAAGAGTTTGACCTTCATTATACTTTGGTTTAAAAGGAGCAGCAAACACAGATAAAATTAGAATATTAGTATCTTTGAAGGGCATTCATTATACTGTGGTTAATAATCCTATGTACAGGCCAGTTTACTGCCCAACTATGAAGTCTTGGAATGGCATTCAAGAAATGATACTAAAGGTCAGGTAGTTCAACAAGTTAAGGCATAAGAAAAGAAAAGGTTTAATGTTTTATCCATGTCATATTTCCATCAGAACCATATTTCTCCTTTCTCATTTGGACCAAGGGTCTTCAACCATAAGGGTTTCATTTCATTACCTATCCCATCCTGAAAAAAGAGGAATATGCATTTCACCCACTTAGTTTCTTGATGTTCCAAAAATTCAAGGCATTTGAATTGTCTAACCAATAACAAAAAGTCAAACTTTCATTTCAGAATCTTAATGAAATCATTCATTTTAATGAAATCATTCATTTTAATGAAATCTTTAAAAAAACTGTACTGGCTGGGTGAAAAGTGCAAATTCAGTTACGGAGATAAATACAGCAACTTTGGAGAAGATATAACTTATATTACCAAGTATGTATTGCTGAATATCTTTAACTATTTGTTGAAATGTCAAACAATGGAATTGTCCTAGTGTACTATGGAATATATCTAACCACATGCATAGTTGATTTAGATTTCACTTGTCACAGGTGGGGCTTACTAATGCTGATATTTTAACCCCTCATAAAATGCTGCTATTTTATGGCGAATGTCAAGGCATAGGAGTGGGTATTTCTTGTTCTGTCATGTGCATCTGCATACCACATTACAGGGGCTACGAGACGCAATGGACTATGACTCCTAGGGAGCATTATCCCCTGGTTTGAATAACTTATCGCAGGGTAATAAGGTATTTGTCAGTCTGCAGGGGTGACATATCAGCATGAGTCATGACAAAGTATGAAGTAAATCAATGAGTTCTGCTTAAAGATCAGTTGCCAGTCGTGGTATGAGAGAAAAAAACTAAAAGGGCAAATGGAAAAACCCATTTTGTAAGCATCCTCCAAGTGGTGTTGAGGGAGGGGGGTTATGTACATTCTTCACCCTGCTTTCTCAAGTGTCTGTTTCCATGGTTGGAATATGTGACCTCCCATTCACCAAAACAGAAATTTCGCCATTGCGCTAAAATTTACCTAAGAAACTAGCTTAACTCCTGTAAAAAAATATGAAATATATTGTCTATAGTAATGACAAATTAACTTATATATTTAAAAAAATGAGGAAGTAAAGATGACTACTGGACCTCTGTCGTCATCCATTTTGTATTAAAACTTTAAACTTTTGGAAAAAAGAAAATGTAAAAGTGTGTATAGCAAAATATATACAAAAGATGCCAGTGGGAGTGGGTGCTGACAAAGGGACCCTACCCAGCCCCTCATTCCCTAATAAAAAGCGAGATGTGGTGTACAATGGATTTATATATTTTATGTGTTTCTTTATACAGAAATAATGAAATATTGATTATCAATTTGTTCAGCGTGCTAGAGCCAAAACGTCAGAGCCATTAAATTTTATAGAGCTTGTTGAGCACCAAATGCAGATGCAACATGTAGTTTATGTGGTGAACTGGAGGACATATCTCATCTCATGCATAATGGATCAAGAAGTATGGAGGCTAGCACGAGTTGACTGGATTGATGTGCAGACTGATTGGCATTTTTGGCTAGAATGGGCAGTCTGTTTCAACAAGAAATTGTATTCAAATCAAGATGGTCTCGGACAATTCCTGTTGCATTCATATCGGCTATTTGAATCCAAAGGAATGAAGTTTAAGAGGGCTAAATACTATGTGGACAATATCTTAAATCATGCAAGGTCTCTGCTTAAGGAATTGGTGATCGCATATGAATTGAAAGTACTGACATTGTAACATCTCTGTATATACATTCAGTTTCCATCTCAATAAATATTGATGGCAATTGACCTCAAATAGTCATCCTTTACCCTCTCAAAATAATTATATATCCATGAAGAACCAAGGGTATGCATATTTATATTAAAATGTTGTGCAGGTTAAGAAATATACCTTGACAGTCACTTCAGTGACCCAAACTGAAATAAACGTTGCAGCACGAAACAGAGATACTAACTTTCCTTTTTGCACTGAGCGTAACTTTTGAAGTTTAGGCTTCTTAGTTCTTGGAGTGGAAGATCTTAAAACAACTTCCACATCACATATCAGCAATTGAAGTTTCTGGTTACTTGCAGCCCCCTGCTTGACCTGTGGTTTCTTAAGACTGATTCTGATCTCTCCAATAGATACAGATTCAATAGAACCCTGAGAAAATTACATCATAATCAAAGACAAAAGGTTAGCATGTGTAAAATATTAAGAGAATAACTTTAAACCACAACGTATTTAGAATAATAATAATCTTAGCAAAAAGAACACCTTTCTGAAAGTCACAAGAACATCCTTTAAGCGATTATATCCAGCAAACCGAAAATCAACAGATATCCCCAATATCTGGCTTAAAACCCAAGCAACCAACCTGATAACAAGTCTGCAATACCAATAACAAAGTAAAAAGCGAGTAAAGCAATATAATGGAATGTTCATACAAACGAAAGTTAAGCACGAGCATTCTGCTTGGCGTGGTTGGCACAACAGGCAGAAGCAGTACAGTATATTCATGCCGACCACCTGCATAGCAACCTTTAATAACAGGTTGTCACGCTTTCAGATTAACTACATGGTAAACACATGATGAACATAGATTAGAAGTATATCAGATGCAAACAGATAGATATTCACGAAACAGTAACATTCAGCAACGACTTGTTGATACTTTCAGTGATTATACTCATCAGTCTGATCATGTTGCTGTTGTTGGAACTGCTATGTTTATGAAATTTCAAGTGACTGCTATTCACGAATATTTCAAGTGACCGTAGAAAAATGATTGATTTTCATGTTGTCACACATTGACTTCCAGCAAACATCAGTTTCTTTTCTCTCTTTTCTGTTAACACCACTACACTACTGATTGTGAGCTTAGTCGTGACAGACTAAAATCACGGGATGTAACATCGTTTCATTCTATTATTTCTAATACCATCTTCTAATGTCTACCACGACAGTCGCGTGATCGTGCACCACGTATCAACATATAAACCAGTGACACAAAACATATATAGGCACCGCATAAAAGAAACCTACACAAAAAGGAGACCCGCAATGGCGCAGACGACGGAGAGCTTGAAGAAGAACTTGAGCAGCGACAGCAAGAATGCCATCCTTGAGGAATTCCGGAAAACCTCCGCTATTGGCCCCGTTCTTCTTTTTTTCTTCTTTTGTTTCCCTCGCTACGGCGGAGAGGAAGACCACGAAGAACTCATGATCACAGAAAACCGCCGATCATTCGACTCCAGAAGAACAACGCCAACAAGAGCGATAGCAGGAACAAGAACCAGGGTCTGCAGTTTGGTAGAGAGAGAGAGAGAGAGAGAGAGAGAGAGAGAGAGAGAGAGNAGAGAGAGAGAGAGAGAGAGAGAGAGAGCGAGAGAGAGAGGGAAAGGAGGAGGAGGAGAAGGAGAAGGAGAAGGAGCGGTTTGGGGCACCGCGAGATCCGAGAAGGAAGGCCGGGCAACGACCAGCTGTGGGCGCGGCAGCATTTGGGCGATCCGAGATCAGCGCCGTTCATAAAATTTGGAGAAAAAGGATGCGAGGGGAAGGTGGAGGAGATGGTTGAGGCGACGTGCAGGGGATAGCAAGAGGAGGGAGAACAAGCGCTAGAGATTTTTTTTTCCTTTTTGTAAGAAATGATTTTGTAGTGGTCCATATGTTATTGATTCGAGTATTTAAATCATGTCATCATAAAATTAATTTCATAAACATTATTATTATTATCAAGAGAAACTAGAATAGATATTTGTATCAATGATCAAAACTAATCATATATAATAATTAAGAATGACAATAGTCGGATTGGACTCGAGAAAAAAAAACGAGTCGAGTGGGATGAAATTAGTGGATTTCAAGTGGAGAGAGGTTACTATTTCTTTTTCTAGAAATATTATGATCTCATTTTATTTAAATGAAAATTTATAAAATCCCAAAAGCATATTCCATCACAGAGCATAATGTTCTTCTAGAAGAAACGCTATAAATGTAAAACTTCCAAAAATTTATAGAAAATACCAAAAATTTATTTTCTGCAAGCAGCTTCCATCACGGGCACCCGTCGTCGTATATACCATCAACCAGCATATCGCTACAGATCACTCACATGTAAGATCTAATATAAGAGAGGGGAAAAATGATTGTGCAGCTCAGTTTTAAGCTGTAAATTACAGCTCAATTCTGAGCCGTCGATCTCCCAGAGATTAAGTTGTCATCCAACGGAGATTAAGCTGCAAGGAAAGACTTAGGTAGGAGAACCATCTATTCAGCATACTCAGAACAGCAACAGAACGGCTGATCATCGACGAACTATAGCAGAACCAAAAGCTGATCATGGTGAGGCTGGGCGATGCATTGATGGCAGCAAGGCTGATCGTCGCCAAGCCGGGCAGCATACTGATCGAGGCAGACGTTTGTCGTGGCAAGGTTGTTCAAGTTGCATATTTGATTTTTTTTAATGCTTTAGTCTTCTAGGATTACAGTAATTGGAATTAATCAATGTATATCAAGAACAAATATAAGTATAGATCTCACATTCTCTACGAAAAAAAATCTAGAGCTTTGACATCAAACTCCAAAAAGATTTATCATTGAAAATTATATTAACTTTTAATGCCTTCACCATTTCAGAGTGCAAACATTTTTTTTAAGCAGCCACAATCTTTTTCCTTTTTCAAAAAGATTATGCACGGACTTGACTAATTGATAATTTCAGAAAGAAGCACAAATGCCTAGCAAATAGTAGGCAACACAAAACATAAGTGACAACTGAAATTATCATAATCAGTTTTATTATTCAACTTGATCCCTCATTATTTACAAAGAAGAACAAATTAAATTAATGACTATGCAATCCTCCTCACCACCACGATGGCCTCTATCACACCCTCATTAACCCTCTCCACTCAGTCCTCCCCCTCCGGATTCTCCAAAAAACCAAAACTTAAAATCTGTAAAAGAAAGAAAAAGGAGGAGCAAAAGAGACATGGAATTCACAAGAAGAAGAAGAAGATGGGCAATTAGCGAAATTACAGAAACTAATCATACATCTAGAGTGTCGTTGTGATAGCTCAAGACCTCTGCTTGTTAGGTTCTCCTAGTTGCTTGATCGTTCAAGACCTCCTTACGAAAGAGGCCATTGGTTCTTAGTTTTACACGAAGAGATCATAGCCGTTGAATAAATCGAACGATTGAAAATTGATGTTGTATTTTACTGCGCTGTATATCCATTGCCCCCATAAGAGAGACAATTCTCTCATCAGATATAACACCCAGTATATATGGCATAAAAAAATATAATTTTCATGATAAAATAAAAGCATGAAGAATAAGACATGACAATATCACTAAAGATAGTCAAACACCAATAATCATTCATCATCGATCATTCATTATCTATGCAATACTTTACTTCCTCTCCACAATCCACTGGTTACTTGCAATGCTCTCCTACTTTCTTTTTTATGCTTTCAATGCTATGATCAATGAATTGTTTAGTCCAAGTGGATTATATTATTATATTTGACTTATCCCATTAGTAACTTTGAACGTGACTTTGGGATGACTTTGAAAGGAGCTCATGAGCTCTTTGGATGTTCGTCAATAAAAGTTAGTGGTGTTGCACAAACCATGACGGGTCCACAAAGGGAAGGATGCTCGAGAATCTTTTTCGTTGCAAGGTGAGGAGAATGTCAAGTAACAGGAACTGGATAACAGTGGTTCTACCAACCCCTAACATTGGTAACACTATCATCCATAAACTTTACAATGCATGATAACCTCATCTTATTTAGTGAATATGATTGAGCATTATCTTTTCAACATATTGGTCCTTAATGTAATAGAGAGAATCCATCATCACACATCAAGTAGGGTTTTACAAACAAACTAGAAGAAAACTTGGTATCAATATGACACGAATCATGTCTATTATGAACATGGGTTGTATTCGGTAATATTCATTTGCTCGATAGTGAGGCCCAGAGGGATGATCAATGTGGCCTATGTTGGGATGCGACAAGGGTCGTGTTCTATTCTTAACATAAAAATAGAACTCTTCCTTTACACGAAATATGTTGAGGGTAGTGTTTAGTCTCTAACGTGGTCCGTACCCTAATCCATTATTTAAATCTTTAATTAAAATAATTCATCATGAGTCAACGCGTTAGGGCAAAACGGACAAGACCCTATAGAAATTGTCCTCGGGTCGTGTTCTACTCCTTCACCAATCAGCTCTAGCACCTCGAATGGGACCAATATATCGAGGGCTAAGCCTTCCTCTCTTGCTGAATCTCATGATGCCCTTGGTTGGTGAGACTTTAGCACCACTTTGTCTCTCTGTTCCCAACGTCCTTTATTAGCATATGCTTTCTATTGACTTTGTGTAACCTTCATTCTTCTCTTGATTAGGTCGACCCTATCTGCAAACTGCTATACCACTTTTGGGCTAGTAGTTTTCATTCGCCTACTTCGCTCCAACATGCGGGTGAGCGGCATGACCTTCTATACAGGGCTTCAAAATGAGCAATGTCTATGTTGTAGTATTGTTGTTGTTGTAGGAAAACTCTATTAGTGGTAGATGATCAGCCTAACGGCCATGTCAATCCACGCACATGCTCTGAGCATGTCCTCTATTGTTTGGATGATCGTTTCAAATTCTCCATCAGTCTGTTTGTGAAATGTCATGTTGTAATTTAGCCTTGTTCCAAAAGAATCTTGGAAGCTCCTCTAGAATTTTGTTGTGAACATGTGGTCTCTATTTGATACTATACATGGATTTCATGTAATTTGATTATCTCCCTAACATATAGATCCATCATACTTTTCATTATTTGCTTCCATATTATAGGGAGAAAATATGCAGACTTGGTCAACCTGCCTGCTACTACCCATACTGCATCAT
Source organism: Pontederia paniculata (assembly GCA_001647135.1). Taxonomy (NCBI): domain Eukaryota; kingdom Viridiplantae; phylum Streptophyta; class Magnoliopsida; order Commelinales; family Pontederiaceae; genus Pontederia; species Pontederia paniculata. The sequence goes on along the minus strand of LTAE01000295.1, from coordinate 1,750 downwards.
GACCTCTCTTGGTTAGGGGTAGGCCGATCACAAAGTCCATTGTATTATGTTCTCATTTTTATTCCCGGATGCTCAAGTGTTTGAGCATACCATACGGTTACTAGTGTTTGATCTTTCCCTGCCGACATACAATGAATCGAGATACAATACATACTCCGTAATATCCTTTTTATATTGTTCCACCATAAGGTTTTCTCTATAAGTCCTTTTACATCTCCGTACTTCCCATATGGATGGTGAACTCTCACTTGTGACATTCGTCTAATACCTCCCTTTTGAGTGAAGCATTGTTGGGAACCTATAAACGAACTCGGTATCATATTTCCCCATCCACACACATTATAAAATTATTTGCTTTGGTAGCTACATCTCTTGACCATGTGATTATACTTTGCATTCTCTGCTTGGGCATTAATGATCCTATTCACCAAATCCACTTGTATCTGGTGAACCATCAGCATTGCTCCACTCTTGTTGGGTCTCAGGTTCCACAGAATGATGCCCTTCATTTGGCTCCACTTGTGTACCCTTAAGCATGCAAGTTCTCCTTTTCAATTCCTACTTAATTCATTGGCAACTGAATTGGCTTTCCCTGGGTGGTATCCAACTCGCAGTCCTTTAAGAACTCAATCCACTGGCGTTGTCTCATATTGAGGTCCCTTTGCGAGAAGATATACTTCAAGCTCTTGTGATCAATGAAGGCCTAAAATTTTTTGCAGTATAAGCAATGCCTCCAAATATTTAAGGCGAAGACCACCCAATTCCAGGTCATGTGTTGGATAGTTCACTTCGTGCTTCTTTAGTTGCCTCAATGCGTATGCTACGACCTTGCCATGCTGCATGAGTACACATTCGAGACTTGTTCCACAGGAGTCACTATACACCACATATCCACCACTTCCAAAAGGAATGATGAGTATTGGTGTTGTTGTCAATCAATTCTTCGGCTCTTGAAAACTTTGTTCGCACTTTTGGGACTAGATGAACTTGATGTATTTTCTTTTCAGGTTCGTCGGGGGCGATGCAATCTTTGATGAACCTTCTTTAATAGTCGCCTAGTCCCAAGAAACTATGAATTTCTCCAACATTCTTCGACATTGTTCAATTTGAGACTGCTTCCACTTTGTTAGGGTACACCGTGATTTCTTGCTTTGACAAAATATGTCCAAGGAACATGATTTTATCTACACAAAATTTGCACTTAGATAACTTTGTGCATAGTTGATGTTGCCACAAAATTTCTAGCATGATTTTCAGATGTCTCTGATTATCCTTTGGGCTCATTGAGTAGATCAGAATGTCATCGACAAAGATGATGACAAACTAATCCAAGTAGGATCTGAACACCCTATTCATGAGATCCATGAACATTGTGAATGCTTCATCAATCCGAATGGCATGACCAAGAATTCGTAATGTTCATATCTTGACCTAAAGGTTGTCTTTGGAATATGCTCTTCGGTGACTGATGCGAAGTGTGGGGTAGAATAGAAAATGACCACAGGTTAGGGGATTAACCAGGATCAATCTTCTGTAAAGGTTGTCTTCACTTCAAATTTTATTATTTATAAACCTAGCACACTCATATCACCGCAAGTATACGACAATCGTCGAGTACTTCGGGTATCGATCCACAGGGAAACTTCATTTTCACGCTTCTATTACTACTTTTCCTCAGTCAAGCTCTCGCGGTTAGGGGGCTTGACACTAGAGGTCTAAGCCCTAACCGGAATAGGTGAGAGGTAATCAA